>QLTV01001459.1:5306467-5331494 GCA_003457575.1 Thermophis baileyi
TCTCAGCTTTAATTTTTCAGTTATCCATTCTGAATACATAATTTTAACATTTCATTTCATAAGAAACCATCCACAATGTTAATCTAGGACAACGCTTAAAACCAGTTTTGCTTTGGAGTCCCAGATTCCTTAAACTGGCCATGGCTTAGGGAAAGAAAAATAAAACAATTTGTAACTCTACAGAGTGGCCATTCTTTAACTCTTTTCTATGTTCAGTTCTCATCAATCACCCTATGTATTCATTGGGCACTTCTCCTAAAGACAAATTGTTTACAAGAAAGATACTGCTGAAATAAGTTGGCATTTCCAAAATTACAAAAACAAAGCAAAATAAAAAAAGGCTTTTCAGCAGTGAAAACCATCTCTGATTTAAGCCATCATTAGGGAGGCAATTCTTCTAATGGTCATGTGACCAGATTTAGCTTATATCAGGAGAGCTTTGCACTGTTGCAAGCTCCACTTTCCCACCCTCTGCTTCTTTTGAAAGAAAGAATTATTTGTACATTCTTCCAATTTCTCTGAAATATGCAAAATGAAAGAATGTAGGGAGCCAGCATTCACACAGCATAAAAAAGAAAAAGAAAAGGTAGTAGTAGTCAGATGGTTACTTTTATTGTATTAGGAACTTTTTCTCTTCTGGTGCCTTCTGAAAAAATTCAGTGGTTCCAGATGTTTGCATTTTCTTCTGACAGTATAGCATATTATTGTGCAGGAGGATATGAACTATCCAATTGGAGGGGAATATGTTTGTAACAATTAGGTTATTTCAAGTAGGCTTCATTCTATTTCACAAAGAATCCCCTCTATCCTATTATCCAGTCTTCTTGCCAATCTTTTCCAAACAAACCATACACAATTGTGAGCCTTTATCTTCCCTCCAAATACAGGGTTCCATCAGAACCAACTGAACTTCTTAGAAAGTTCTCAGCTATATCCAACTGATCACACTTCACAGAAGAGTCTCAGATTATTCTGTTGGGTATGCCAGGCAAAGCAGAAAAGAGCTAAGCATAATATTTACTGGCCAAGACTTTGATCTACAAATCACAGACAGCTAATTCCATGCTGTGATGGAATGATTTCTCCTATGCTGCCACAACATCTAAACAAGGTATTTTAGCAAACTCTCCTGCCAACTCTCTGTTTGTATAGGGAGGGTGTGAAGCATTACACCACTAACTTCTTATCAGAAGATAATGTAATCTGGAGTCAAATTTTGTTCATCAAGGGAGGGGTCAGACATTAGTGCTATGAACATATGAATTTTTGTTTATTTCTTTTTGTATGCAGAAAGTTGACTGTCTGGCAATCACCAGATGACAACATCTTCAAGATCAGAGAACAAATCAGAGGGAAAAAAAGGTGTGTGTTTGGTTTATAACCATATACTTTAATAAACTAAACCAATTATCTTCTGATGAGTGAAATAATTTTCATTCAAAAAATTCAAGGTCATCTAGCACAACCCCTGGTCCGTTGGGAACTGAACTGCACAAGCAGTGAGTGAGTGTGCAAGCGTGCAAAGCTGCATTTGTTTAAGTGTGTGTGTGTGTGAACGAAACCATCCCCTAACACCCCCCTCAACAGACTGTCAACACTAGTCTGCAGAGCTAGAAAGCTTGGGGACCGCTGATCTAGCAGAAAGAATGAAAGATTTGAAGGGGGGAATGTATAGTAAAGTGCATGTAGAACAATCAATTTGTAGTTAACCTCCAGAGTTCCCTGGGCAAATATAGGACAGACTCAAGAAATCTTAAGAAATTTCCAACAAGTTGAAACCAACATGAGTTTGAAAATGCATCTTCCCCTCTGGGCTTAGAGGATTTACAATTCCACACAGATTCACCCAATTTAATTTCACTTTTGCTGTGGCTATTAGAATTGGCATAAGTGTGATGTAATTGGGGAAAATGTAGGGAGATAAAGATTAGACTTTACCTCAGCAGGCACTCTTGTTAGGTGTTTCTGAACCTAAATTTTTGGAACTCAAAAATTAGATTCTTCTGGCATTAGTGGATTAGGTTTAGTGGATTAGTCGTTTGGCTCAGAATTAATGACACATTTGCATTATATACTGTGTAATATATGAAGTGGCCTGTAAGTGGTCAAGGCTGTCAAAAATATGGTAGGTCATAATGTTCTCTGATTTATTTAAAGAGATGTCCAAGAATTGCACAGTCATGACTCACAGGTTTGAGAATCCTGTATAGCTTTCAGTTATAACAACTGTTTGAGTTAACAGTTAATATGACTTAGTTATAACTTCAAACTATATTTTCCACGGTTATATTATGGTCCGCAATAATAAAATAGAACCTTGCTGAGATTCAGCCTTCACTTTGATTATTTTTTTAAGAAAGAAAGAAAGAAAGAAAGAAAGAAAGAAAGAAAGAAAATTACATTTAGATATATTGAATGCGATGGACTGGAAATGAAAGAACACCAAATTAAGGCCAAAAAAAAAAGAGAGGAAAAAAAAGACAGCTCTGATAAATGAAAACACTTTAATGTCTGATTGGGTCAAATGTCTCTGAATAAAAGACCAGAATATTTAAAAAGTCTACTTATAACATTTAACAGAATTTCTTCAGAAATGACTAATCACATTGTATTGGGTCAAGCATTAGTGTTGGAAATTAAATTCAGCAGGAACTCTTGTTAGGTGGTTCTGAACTTAAATGAAATGCTAAAAGAATATTGCATAATTACATAACAGAAACCTTATTGAAAGGAGAAAATGTTCACAGTACAGTTGCACTTGATGCAGAACATGGGTTTCAGTTATCACTGAATGCTAACAGACACACATTATACTAAAGATGTTTACCAAGAGATGTGGTGCTGGTGGCCAGTTTGGTTCGCTTCAAAAAGGGTTGTATCAGTTCCTGGAAATTGTAGAGAACAACGACTATTAGCTTTGAAGAAAGTGTGACCACCTCTCAAGACTATTTGCTGGTAGACTTGTCAGCTACAAAGATAGGCCAGGTGAGAAAAATATACAGGGATAATGTGTGAAGATGACCCTTTCTCTTATCTAAGGTTTGTCATTTGCTTTAGTAGCCAAGAAAGAGGCATGTTCTTGCCATTCTCAAGGGCAAAGAGATGGTACAGTCATCAAGAATTGGCATGGTGGTCCCCATATCACATAGTAGATAGATGAAAATATGTAAGTTTTGAATATTTAATATGCCAAAATAAATCTGGGGGAAAATGTAAGGTTTATGAAAAACTGCATGGTATAATATAATATAAGATTGAGGGAAATTGATGATAGAATATGATAAAACTCTTCAAATACTGAAGAGATGTCACACAAGAGAAGGCCATGACCTGCTCTTTATCACCACAATAAGCAGAACACAGAATAATCATTTTTATTTATTTATTTATTTATTTATTTATTTATTTATTTATAGATAGCAGGTACACATTACATCCAGGGGTGGGTTCCTCCTGGTTCGGACCGGTTCGCCCACACCGGTAGAGACCCGCTGGTGATGTCACAGTGATCTCACGGATCCGGTTTGGTCGGTGCTGGTCCGTGGGCGCCGCCCTCTCTTTTTTTATTTTATTTATTTATTTATTTATTTTTATTTTATTTTTCAAAGTTTGTATGCCGCCCAACTCCCAAAGGACTCTTTTGAGTTACTGATTGAAACCACCAATGGCTAGGGAGGTACTGGAGTTCTCATTTACTTGATCTGTTCAAGAAGATTTTGGGCAGCTGTAGTTGTGCATGATTTCTTTTGGATGCCTCCACCCAACAGATTGGATTCAATGGCCTAAATGGTGCCACCTAATTCTACTATTAAATATAAGATGAATTAATATTTTACGGAGTCTTTAGGCAAATAAAAGGCTTGAGCTTCACTGAAAAAAGGAAAAAGCACTATGCTCCCTCTCCACCTTGCCCCTCCCAAAAAATAAAATAAAATAGTGATTTAGTTGATATGTAATGGAGCACAGGCCAGTATAGAATATTAATGAAGAATGGTGCCCAGAAGTATGAAAACACATTTAGAACATAGACTGAGTTATTGCAATTCAATTCCATGAATAAAATAGTCTCTTTAAAAAACTGTAGAGAAGAAATGCTGCATTTTCCCTATGTTTGTAACCTGGAGAGATAATGGGGCCATTGTGCTGCTAGAGTATAGTATAGACTTAAGGTCAGGTAGCTGGAGGACAAAATGGAGATTAATGCTGTCCTATATTGCAATCTTATGTTTTTGAATCAATTTATTTTTCTTTTACATAAGAGGTAGTAAAGTATGAAAAAATAAAGCATATTTCTGCACAAATGGGAAGTGAAGGAGAAAAAGCAAGAGAAAGAGAATGAGAAAAGAAGCAATAGAAGGAAAAGAGAGAACAAAACAAACAATGGGCAGACTTATTCACTCATTCTTTCTCTTTCCCATACAGTTGTATTTGGGTTAGTATAGAAGATTTTAAAAGAAATGAGTATTAAATATGATAATTTTATGACATTACTGTATAGGAGTATACTGTACAGTGTAGTTGGCAACAGTAACTTAATTTTGCCTAGTTTAAAGGCCTTATAAGCACAAACATTATCTGGAAGATGATGACACAAATGAAGAAAACTTTCTATGGATTAATAGAGTATCAAACCAATATCTTTTCTCCTATATTAGAAAACCTATGCATTACAAGTGGTCCTCAGGTTACAACCATTCATTCAGTGACCATTCAAACTTATGATGATACTTACAATTAGTCTTTGGAGTTCCAACTGTCTCAGAGTCTCTTGGGACCTGGCTTGCAGTTAGTGTTGCAACAAGTCACAGTCATATGACTGCAATTTCCAGTGTTTGCTGCTGGTTTCTGGAAAGCAAAGTCAATAGGGAAGCCAGCAGGAAACTGGAAGTTGTAGTCACGTGAACTCCTTGCTTAATGACCTGTGTGGTCCTTGCTTAATAACTGCAACTGGGGCTCCTTAAGATGCTGTGGTTAAGGAATGTGATATCCATGACCACATCATTTAGTGAAAGCTATTTTTGTCTCAATTGCTGTTGTAATCCAAGGGTTATCTGCATGTATTACAGTATCTCGGTCTGGGAAAACTGTTGAAGAACCACATAACTGGAGAAAAAAATTTGTTCCTATCCTCAAAAAGGGTGAAAAGGAAGATCTATCAAACACCACTCTAAAACTGCTGCATGGGAATATTCTAGACCATATAATAAAGAGATCAATCTGTAAGCATCTTGAAGATCATTTGGAAAAGTCAGCATGGATTTGCCAAGGACAAATCATGCCAGACCAATCTTATTTCATGTTTTGATTGTACAGATGGAAGCAATAGGTAGAATGAATTATGGAGCCACTAAATGTTCAGAATTAATATATCATGAGTACAATAGATCATAGGAAAAGGTAGACTAGAAGAAACAGAAGCTGAAATTAAAACTGCAGGTAGAAACATAAAGAACTTCAGATTTGCAGATAAATACATCTTTGATGACTGGAAATGAGGAGATGTAAGGAATTAGTTGGTGAGAGTGAAAGAAGGGAGGGCAGAAGCTGATCCACTGCATGAAACAACAACAGCTGCAACAACAACAACAGCAGGTCAACAGCCAATGAAAATCCAATACAAATAGACCAAAAAAAGTTGTAATAATAACATATCTTCCTATTCACAGGGAAAATCAACACAGCCAAGAATTAAAGAAATGTCTGCTACTTGGAAGAAAAATAATGAGAGCCATAGACAAACATTAAAGTGTGGATAATCACACTGACCACAGACATCTGCAATGTCAGAGCTATGATTTTCTCAGTTGTAACGTAAGCTATGAAAACTGAACCATTAAAAAATCTGAAAAGAGAAAAAGTTATGTCTTTGAATCATAGTGCTGCAGATTATAGTTAAAAATACTTGGACTGCAGGCACAACATACCATTTAAAAATCAGAGTGTTAATTGGAAAAACTGTTAATAAAGTTAAAATTAAGACAAGTGACATTTGAGAATAGCTTGACACTTAAAAAAAAACCTTTAAAACGGTTGGAAAAGAGGCTGACAAGTATACATTTAGAAGGACTCAAAAAACAGGTTACTGGCAGATAATTTTTAAGAAATTATGTTTATCAGGTCACAAAAAGATGCACTGAATGAAGAACTGTATTTGGACTGCAAAATCAGGATGACACTAGATGGGAATAAGGTGGTATAGAAAATTCAAACTCTCTGTAGCCCCCTAGTGGTTATCAATATTTCTTAGTCTAGCAATGGAAGCCAAAGCATTGTCTGAGGATGCTCACAGTGATAGCTTAGCACTAAATTCTAAGGTTCAAGTACAACAGAATTAGAAGAGATGTTGCAGCAGCAGTACATCCAGCACAGTAAATCCAAAGAAAAATCTTGGCAATTTTAGTATTTCAAAATATCAAAAACTTTATCTAGGGCAGGGGTGTCAAACTCGCATTGTCATGGTGACGTCAAGTGATGTATCACAACTTTTCCCCCCTTCACTAAACTGGGCATGGGCATGGGCAGCGTGTGATACATCTGGCCCATGGGCCACGAGTTTGACAGCCCTGCTCTAAGGCAAGAAAAATTCAAAAAATTGAAATGGTGTAACACAGAATACTCATGGGCCCATATAACTATTTGTGTTTTATGAAACTGCAGTGCTGAATCTCCACAGCAAAATAACCAAATAACAGAAGAACAACTTTCCACCAAATTTGGGAATGGGAAAAAATGCATTAAGCAGTTTTGTTATAGCATATTAGTTCACATCAGAAAATCATGAACCATATTTCCAGTGACATCATTTACAAACCAACCTCAACAAACAAAAAAACAAAAAAATCCACAATCCTGATGTCTTCAGCTGATATAATGGAAATATTTGTATTGATAATCCGAAAATGTTACTGATCTTGATTTAAATTAATAATGATTCTACACCAACAATGCTTGATAAATTATATTCATAATCACTTCAGCTAAAGGTTTGTGTGGAAAGCACTTTGCTAATTAATTCAGCAATTGCTAATTACATTGAAATTTCAGTATATTAATCAAATGTTTATTTTGTAATGTTACTATATTAATGCTAGTTAGTGCTTTATTTATCATATCATGGGTTATACTAAAATGCTGTCCTCAGAAGTTTAACTTTATGTAACATCATGTTGCGAATACAGTATCTCATTCTATATTTATTAATAGGAAACATAGATTTATTTTTTTTAAAAAACCTTGAATATATTACATATAATTGAAGCTTTCACAAATATCATTTAATTCCCATTATAAATCTGGATTTTATTTGTATTCAGTTATACATTTGCTAATCAAAAGGGTTGTTGGATTTTCAAGAGGATTCTGTAATCTATAAACTTGTAGTCACATGTTGCTTATGGAGGCTGGTGTTCAAGTAGTCCTCACTTATCAACTGCAATAAGAACTGACAATACTAAGTAGTGCAGTTGTTAAGTGCAACACTATGTAATCGTGCCAGTTCTGGGTACAGTCATTAATTGAATCACCATGGGTTGCTAAATGCAATGTCATATGACAGCAATTTGTGCCTTCCTGCTGGCTTCCCCATTGACTTTGCTTGTTGGAAGTTGATGTGAAAGTTGTAAATGGTGATCACATAATTGCAGGATGCTGTGATTGTTGTAAATACATGCCAGTTGCCAAGTGGCCAAATTGCAATTATATGACCTCAGGGATGCTGTAATGACTGCCATTTGGAGGACTAGTTGTAAGTCTCTATTTTCAGCAATGTCACAATTTTGAATAGTATGAGTAGTTGGTAAGCAAGAAATACCTATCATGGTTAAACCATGAGGCTATAAATGGAGACACTATGAATTCTAGTCTTATCCTAGGCTAAGACCAGCTGTCTCTTTCTCTCAGCTTAGAAAGGAGGCTATGGCAAACCACTTCCAAAAAATCTTGCCAAGAAAACTTCTGGAACTTGTCCAAGCAGATACCAGGAATCAAAAATTGACTGACTGACTGACTGACTACTGACTGACAGACAGACAGACAGACAGACAGACAGACAGACAGACAGACAGACAGAAAAGGTAGGTAGGTAGGTAGGTAGGTAGGAAAGGAAGGAAGGAAGGAAGGAAGTAAGGAACGAGGGGAGGGGGTAAGGAAGGAAGGAAGGAAGGAAGGAAGGAAGGAAGGAAGGAAGGAAGGAAGGAAGAAAGACAGACTATAGGCTTAGACTATGAGATTTTTCTAGATTTACATTGATGAGAAGAATAATTTAAAAGAATACCTGCATATTCTTCTATGAGAAAAAGATTATCATATAAAAAGGCCATAAATACACTTCTCAGCATATTTTAGAATGTGCTTAGATCACAATGGGGGGTCTGAACATTATCTACACGGAATGGAGGCAGAGAGAAAAAGAAATATGAAGCAATGCTCCAGGGAATCTCAGCAATGTCCACAATTGTGGAACTGTCAAAGAGCAACCCAAGGGAAGAACTGTGACCTTTATTTTGTTTTATTTTATTTTTAAAGAATGCAGGAATTCTGAAAATTTGTATCCTCCCATAAGAATATCCAATTGCTTTCATAAAAAGAATCTGACATCTAATTTTATTTCCATTTACTGATGTTAGCTTTTATTAAAGAGTGGCCTTTAAAGAAATATTCATGATGTTAAAACACAAACAATAGCTTTTCATTCCTAGCATGTCAGTCTTCCATTTCCCATGGGGATCTCCAGTTATTGGGATTGAATATTACCATTAGAAATTTTGCTTGGTAAAATTTTTTCATGTTTTAGTTTCTGGAAAAACAAATTCACCTCTTAAACTTGGAACATCATTCTGAGATTGGATGTTGAGTTTATTATCCTTCCATTATGATATATTGGAAAACAATTCCTACTGAGTGTTATTACATTTGTACTCCAATAGCAAACTGTCCAGAGAAATGTGTTACAAGTAATATGAGGTAATATGCCATCTTAGAGAGTTCACCACAGAAGGTTGTACAATTTGTGACCGGATGAACTGAATGTATTCCACTTCGCTTCACCAGGAATTCAAAACTTGATTTTGCTGTCCTTGGAGGAGTATATTATATTTCTTATTGTTATTTTTATTATTTCCTTTTTTGTGTCCTTTCAGAGTTGATAAATATGATGAAATTATCAAGCATGTGGTAGATCTCAGTTCATGGCGAAATAGATGAATTGCATATTTTGCAGAACAGGTACATCATAAGATTATGGTAAAAAAGTTTTATATTCAGTAATGCAGTAAATTTGGATTAAAGAAAAAGTATCAAACTATGTAGCAAGCCTGTTGAAAACAAAGTTCAAATTAATCGTAATCATTAGTTCCACACATTGCATGTGTAGACATGTGACATGTGCATATAAGAGTGTACATACAAATTGAAAACCCAGAAACTTTATGAATGCAAATTGATAAATATAAATGAACATGTTCTTTCTCTCTTTTTCCCAGTACATATTGACACACAGATCTTTTTAAACCCCAACAATATATTACATACCTTTTCATGATATATAAAATGTAGAGTAGGAATAGGAATGTGGAAAGCTAGGAGATTGTAAAGTTACGGGAACAATAATTGTATTATTGTTATCCCTTTAGCTGCCTTTTAACTTGATTGCTCTGTCCCTACTCCACCAAAGTTGTGTCACAGGTTCTTTTGGATTCAGAATGGTGTTATATAAAAGTTTGTTCAAGAATGCAAGACAACATACCACCTCTGCCAGTTATAGGACTGCCAAAAGATGACAATGGATGGACCTCTTCAAAATCAGCAAGCATACAGCATTCTCCCAATCAGGTCTGCATGAAAGTTCTATCTTGTGAGGATTTCTGATCAGCTTATATAGGCTATGTACCACCATTGCTTACACCTGGTTTCAATAGTCTCATTTAATTGGATTTTGCCAAGGACAACAAGGATATGTTTATGTTACTTTGGAAAGCATTAGTTCTTTTGGCCATCAATGAGATCAAGAGATTCAAGGTTATAGATTCCTGAAAAACTGAGACCATAAATTGTTTGTACCAGGTGAAAATAAGACCATCTCAATGTTAAATATTGATTTCTCAAAGTTTTTGGATTGATGGTGAAAAAGATCATTCTATTCTACATAGGTCATCCACCAAGAACAGGGCAAAACAAAACATGACCCAAGGATAATTTTTTAATTACTAAAATAAATGCTTGCTTACTGTAATTCTGTATTACATATTCAACTGTCACATAGGAATATAGAGTTCCATGTACTATGCATCTAAGAGAAAAGGGAACACACTACTATTGAAGTCGTCCTTGCCAATCTTCAAATAAAATTATGAGCATTAAATAGATAAGTGCTAGAAACTGTAGCCCACTCACTGTAATATTTTGTTCTTGTTTGCTTGTTCGACAAGAATTTTTAAAATAAATTCTCATTCATCAAATTGAATGAGAACTGATTTAAAAAATGCAGAACAGAGTCCGTGCTCTGTTGTATAAATGATAATCTGCCTTTCTAAATTAGATGCAGGAATCATCGCCTTTCTCTTTCTTATTTATTGACCACATCATTTTGCTCTATTCTGGCAAATGTCTAACACAATGCACTAAAATTATAGGATAAGGGATGTTAAGGTTCAGGAAAAATAGATTATTAAATTCAACCACCATGCCTAACGCAGCCTATTACATAAACAGAGATATTCTTCAACAGAAATTTGAACACAGTAGTGTTTCTGATATAATATACACCCATAACACTTTTTCAAATCCTGCATTGTTCATGAAGCCAGATAACTTTCAAGATTACCTCTGACTGCTAATTGTAATTCAGCTCAATTGTGAATTAGTTAGTGTGTGAGTGTGTGAGCATCAGGTATGTTATAGTTTATTCAGATCCAGTACCAGTAAATGAAATCAGTTCAGTCAAATAATAGTGTCAGGCAGAGTAAATGCCTGATTGCATTTTATCTGTCAAAACACACATTAACATCACCAGTGCCAGAATTATTATCTGAAGCCACAGCAGCATTTGTCTGCTTTCAAAAGGGATTTTATTCTTAGATAGTCTCACTAAGATTAGGGAAGATTAGAGTTTTTTCCACAATGCAGCCTTCAGCTGCTCATCTTTCATGTATAAAAAAGCTGGAAACAAAACCAGTTTAAGAAATCCCTTTCCAAATTTCAATATCTTTCCCAACTTTGGCTACAGTGTTAGCCAGACCTTCTATCTGGATTACAGTTCACATGGTCTCAATTTTGTACCTTCCCCTGCTTCTTTTTCCCTCTCAGCCATGCCAGGAAAGCAAACAATAATTGCTTCCCCTTCTGCGAACAAGACTTTTGATTCTATATATGGTGGTACCTTGGTACTCATTATTAATTGGTTCTGGGAGACACATGAGTACCAAAAACAATGAGTACCAAACACATTTTTCCCATAAGGAATAATGTAGTGACTCATAAGGCAGCTAATGCTGACAAGTTTTAGCTTGTGTATTGAATACCAAAGAAATGAAGAGTACAAAATTTTCATGTCAAAATGTGTTGAGTGCCAAATTCAATAAGTTTCAAAGCAGTTGAGTACCAAGGTACCACTGTATCATAGAAGCTTTTGGCTACATATAAAATATTTCTAGTTATAAAGTGTCCAGAGTTGCTTTGGAAGTCTGGCAACAATAAATATATTGTAGCTTCATTGCATCTTAACAAGAGTAGAATATAGGGTGACATAACCAAAATCATTCTTTATGGATAGGCTTTCTTTATTTTATTTATAGTGAATAACATTTGTTATGTCTCCTCTTATTATTTATAGAACAAGTTTTCCATGACCCCAAATGCATACTTTTAATCAAGCTCTTAATTTCTGCTAGAGTGATTAAATTGAAGCAATATATATTAATTAATTGAGGATGATGTTGAATAACATCATTTATGAACATTAACTTTTTCCACACAATAGAAGAGAAACCAGGTCATGTTAATTAAACCTGTGAATGCATATGCATTGCAAATATCTACTTTGCACTCACATTTATACCAACAGCACCATCACACCAGCCTAAAACATAGAGAATAAGCAGTCCCTCCATTTTCTAAATCTTTTCAGGGTTTTATTTTCCCCCATATTTTTAATATCCACATGAAAATGCTAACACAAATCCATCAGAGATATACATTGTTACATGGACTGAGCATATTAGTAATATTAAAAGATGAGATACTGATAAATGCTATGTCTTTTCCCACTATTACTCCACTGTAAGCAAAGAATCTTAAATCAAAATGGAAAAATAACAAAAAATAACCTAAACTAAAAGCTTACGTTTCCCTACTTTTCTACTTAGGCCACTCACCCTATAAAAAGATCTTTATAATTCTTTTCCACTCTACCATTGTAAGTAGTACATTGAATGCCACAGGCATCTTACCATTTCCTGAAACTGAAAACTGACATTACAAATAAGGATCTGTTTCAATGTCACTGCTGATAAAATGACATTCTCTTGTGTAGCTTTCTTAGTAAATGCCAAGGGACTAATTGTAGCAGAGTAGTTTTGTACCATATCTTAGGAATCACTTCATAATTCTCAGATAGAAACTGAAGCGCATCTTGTTAGATAAGCCTTCCAGACAGAATGAATAGATCCAATTAACATAATATCATTGGCAATTCCTTTTTATGCATTAAAATATTTTCAAAAGAAAATGAAACACATCTAAAACAGGGATGGGCAAACCTATGAACCACAGCATAATTTTGGGTGGCCTTTGGACTGTCTTCAAGGCTTCTGCAAACAAACAATTCAGATCTCTGGATTCTCATCTTCTGTGAGGGGAGGGAGATAGAATTTATTTTATTTTTATATACCGGTATTTGTGTTTTGGATTTATTAATCAATCCCAATTTATAAAGAAATTGGGTGGTTTATAATATGTCCAATACATCTGTTAAAACAAAACATTTTTTTTAAAAAAATGATAGGGCTATGATCACCATGACAGTTTAAAAAAAAACTCTAACTATTGGTCTGACTGATGCTAATATTATATATTGACAGGACTGGTGCTGCTTTGGGGCAAGGAAAAATAAAGAAAATGCAGATTGACATTCCTCTTTTTTAGCTTTTGCCCTGGAAGAATGTGCCCCTGAAGAGACAACTTTTTAGAAATTGTAATGATATGTGAGAATGACTTTGAGGGACAAGGGGAAGTGTCAGCCCATCCAACTAAACCAGTCAGAAAACATAACATAAGGCTACATTAACAGAATCTTTCAAGTTTGAAAGGACAAACTTCTGGCTGCCATTTTTAAGTCCTTGACCAATTAAGGTGGGTCCTTCCTAAGGTTCTTTTCTGACCATTAAGTCACTAGGGACTCCTAATTCTCTTATTTGATTATTTCCTAGGTAGCATCTCTTCCTCCTGTTCCTCAAGGTCACTCTTACATATAATTACAGAAATAGAGGACTCCTCTCTCTGTGGCTAGAATGGCAGGCAAGGCATGAGATATTAAAAGACTGTGGAATACAGAGCCTACTTCTCTGTAGTTAATGAAAAGAAGACACTTTTATTGCTCTGCATGTTCCAAGGAGTCCCTGATTTGGGGAAAAACTGCAACTTCAGCCTTGAGTATTCACTATTTCCTTGATGGGTTTGGGGCCTAGATTGTCATTACATCAAGGCTTCCTTCATACCACTGCCACCCAGTCCCACATGCTTTGCCTCTATTTACATACCAGTCTTTGGTCAACATTTGCACAACTACCATTTAGCATTCCACTTTCACCAGTTTTGTTTTCCCCTGCCTACATTGTAAAGACAATGATACAATTTTAGCCTTCTCTGCCTATTTATTTATTTATTTGATTTAGTAATACCCAACTCCAGAGTAAGTCTGTGCAACTTACATTATAAACATTTTTTTTAAAAAAGCAATAGACAGGAAGAGTATACATGCCAAGACATAAATTCCGAACACTTCATAAAATACATCAGAATGTCAACAACCACCCTTTTCCAGATCCTGCAGTTTCTTTAAGGACTTCCAGAACACCATTATGGTGGGAGCAATACAATCAAAATACTAATTTCTTGGGACATATTAGACATCTCTTGGAAGTCAAATCAGTCTTGCATATCAATATTTATATATTTAACTATACTAGGAAAAGGAAAAAAATATGTACAGCCACGTTAAAATGGAAATAAACATGAATTGCCTGACAATCAGATGACTGAGGATGAGTACCTGCAGCAGACCTATGTAGTAATTTGATCTTGAATAAATTGTTGTCCCTGACCATGTTATCCCCATATGTATCACTGGGATGCTCTAAATTGTCTCTTTGGAAAATCTGATATAAGAAAGAAGAGAAAAAAATACACTTCCACAATGGAACATCTCAGGATGACTCTAAGCTGCTTGCAAACAGGAATGGGAATGATATGAAAGTGACATCACAATGTGTAATAAAAAGTGGCTATGGAGACATCATTGTTAGAGACATATGTGGATTTGCTTAGAAGGGTCTTCTGCACAAGTTGCTATAAGTCTTCAAGTACTCAATGAAAATTGAGTCAATTAATTCCAGAAGCTACTCAACTTAGCTTTCAGTCCAGATGAATACTGCAATTACCCTTTAGCAATGGGAATTCTACCTTTTACCTTCCATCATTGAGAAATTTTCCTTTCCCCTTTTTGAAATCAAGGAGTTATATTTTTTTCTACCAAATGGATGAATAGCTTTGTTATGCCCCTGTCGATAGCTAGCTGTTTTATTCTTTCATTGCTGCAGAAACCAAAGAGTAAAGAATAGAGACTGGGCAGAGCTCCATCTTCCATCTGTTTTTGCTCCTCCTCCTTTGGCTGGTTAGTAGCAACAGTGGTCAGCTCATACAAGCAGCCTTAATGGACATTTGTTAGATGATAGAGATGCTGCTATTTGTGGTACAGACATTAAAGGCATTAAAAGAGAGAGAGAGAAACAAAGAGAAGACAGGATCAAGGAAAGAGAAAGGGGGAGGGGGAAGTATCCAAAATATAAAAGAGGCTCCATCCATATTGCATATGCCTTGCTTGCTGATGACTAAAGTCTCACCCACTATTGTCATGTAGCCTCCTACAGACTGCATCTCTTGACAAATTAAAAGTTATACCACAGATCTTAGAGCCGAGGTGGCGCAGTGGTTAGAGTGCAGTACTGCAGGCTACTTCAGCTGACTGCTAGCTGCAGTTCAGCGGTTCAAATCTCACCGGCTCAAGGTTGACTCAGCCTTCCATCCTTCCGAGGTGGGTAAAATGAGGACCCAGATTGTTGGGGGCAATATGCTAACTCTGTAAAACCGCTTAGAGAGGGCTGTAAAGCACTGTAAAGCGGTATATAAGTCTAAGTGCTATTGCTATTGCTATTGCTATCTTGGCCAAAGGCATTAGTTATGAATTTGGCTACAGAGATATGATCTCATCAAAGCATTATCCTGAACGTCATCATCTAGATACTATGTTTCTTTTACAAACTGACTATATTTACTCTTAATTGTTGTTACTGTCTATATTTTACTTTTAATTTGGACAGTCTTCTGTCATGTTTAACCGGTTTTCCCATCTTTCCAGTCTTCTCCCTTCATTTGAAAGATACATGCAAGTATAATTTAAATATATAAATGCTGCAAGGTAATGTTTTCTAATGTGAATAAATTATCTAGGCTCAGCAGTTCCAGTTTTGATCATGATTTAAGTGACACATCGGTATTGAACTTGAATTTTTGCATAGAAAGCCTGGACCACAGAATTACAGCTATATGTGCAAAGGACTTGCTTCACATGATCAAAAGCTTGAGTTTCCATATACACATCATTATCAAATTCTGCTCAGTTAAATGTCTGCAAGGGGTATTTTTGGTTAATGGAAATCAGCATTCTGTCATTCAGAAAACTGCAAAAGAAATTGATGCTTACAATAAGAAGTTTTTATGGTGACAGAATTAGTGAGTGATGGAGAGACTTTAATTCTCTTAGCTTCATTAGCTTCCAGAGCAAGTTTGATGAGTGATGCTGTCAGGATCACAATAGGAAATTAAATGCAAATAGGGAGAATATGAATACACACAAACTGAAGCTGATGTCTGCAAAATGTTTAAAATTGATCATGTAAGTAATTATTCCTAACCTTATATGGGCATAGTATATGCTTTTGTTGTGGTGTCCTATTTATGACAACATATTTTATTGCCAGCTCAATTATTGGCTTTTAATTTCTTAATTTTCTGAGATAATTTGTATGGTTACATTTTTATTCAGCTTCAGAATGAGAAAACTAATTTAAAACTTGCAATTTGATATCCTCTAGCATAAGAGGATATCTATCTAGCATAAGAAAGCTTTGCATTCTTTGTTTTTTTTTAATATGTTCATATAATATAGGGGAGTTTTACTGTGAACTGTAATGGCAAAACTAGTTTTGGGAACTTATTAAATCATCACCCTTAAAATACCGGTATCTGTTCTGTTTCTCTGTGTAGGATGGCTAATAAGAAAAAAAAAATTCAGCAGAAGTCTCTGCTGGTATGTCTAGTATGGGATGAATCAACAAACAATTGTCTATAATCAGTCCTGAAGCACACCAAGAGGTGTCGTAAACAAAGCATCTAGAACCTAGAAGGTTAAAATGTAAACCATGAAATCAAGTGAGATGAAAGAAATGGAATTAAAATTTAGAAGAAAAATAAAAAATAGGCTTGAAGTTAAAATATGTCAGAAGAAGAGCTGTAGTGGTGCAGCGGTTAGAATGTAGTACTGCAGGCTAATTCTGCTGACTGCCTATTGCCAGCAGTTCGACAGTTCGATCCTGACCGGCTCAAATTTGATTCAGCCTTCCATCCTTCCTAGGTCAGTAAAATGAGGACCCAGATTGTTGGGGGCAATATGCAGACTTTGTAAACTGCTTAGAGAGGGCTGTAAAGCACTCTGAAGCGGTATATAAGTCTAAGTGATGTTGCTATTGCTATATTATTTTATGACACTGAATATACTTTTACCAAAGGCATTTATACTTTTGTAGCTTTTTCATTCAAACTGATTTTAGCTAAATTAATTTTTTTTTAATTTTGAACATACACACTGTAGTACATCTCTATGATAAACAGCCTCACATGCTTGTAACACACACACACACACACACACAAACACAACACAACAACACACACACACACACACACACACACACACACACACACCAGAATCTTCTTTAGACCAGATTTGAGAGTGTCAGAAGTGGAAGTTTTCTCTTAATTGTCTGCAGTTTTCTGAATGATTTCCTAGTCTTCTCTGAACAGGTCCCCCCCCCCTTCATTTAGTTTTCATCTAACCACAGAATGCATGCCTGATATCCGTGTTTAACACTTTCCCTGTAATTTAACATTTCTCTGCCGTCATGAAAACTGGGTCCAATCCTCCGTAAACATTTCCTTTCTTTTTCCTCCTAACTGTTTTTGAACCCCATCCTTCATATTCTGTCTAGAATATTTGAAATGTGTTTATTTATTTATCATATTTAGATAGCCGCCCATTTCACAGTAAAAATGACTCTGGGAGGATTAAAATAAAATAAAAAGTTATAAAATCAAAATATTAAAACAAATGCAATTAAAATACATTGACCATATTATCAATAACAATTAGAGAACTGATATTAAAAACAATGCAGCAAATCTGTATCTATTATGATGCAATCAATTAACAGCATCCTAGAATCAAAGAGCTAGAAGAGACAAACATCCATCTGCTCTAATCTTTCCTTAAGGCAGCACCATTCATCCACCTGTTCTCATAACCAGGCCCTTCTGTTGCTTGCAGTTAATCAAGCAGAAAGGTGCAGTTGCTTCAATGACGAATGATCTGAGTGTTTTCATACTATCTTGGTCACATAGAATAGTTTCCTACCAGATTAATTATTCTTTCCTTGTCTATCAAGGAGGAGGCTTAAGACTTCTCTGTTGAACACGTTTGATTGTCCTTGGTTTGTTCCTCTAAGGCAGGGCTGTCAAACTCCCAGCTTGCAGGCCGGATGCGTCACACGCTGGCCACGCCCACACCCAGTTTAGCGAAGGGGGGAAAAAGTCCCGATATGTCACGTGATGCCGCCGTAATAACTTGAGTTTAACATCCCTGCTTTAAGTCTTTCCTTTCTCTTTAGCTGTCAGATTACTGATTTGGTAAAGACACAAATATTTTAATGGATGCATGTGCCTTAATAAATTTACATGTAGTATTTTCTTATGAGGTATCACTGGAAAATAATTCTAAAGCAGCTACATATAGATATATTCCTTCAAAACATCATTTTTGAAGGATTTGTATAGCCTAATATTTGGATTGTGACATGCTTGCCAGAAGTAATGCTGAATGTTTTTATGTGTACTGAATCTGCTGGTGTAACCTTAGTCTAAAACACAGAACTTAGTTGATGAGTTTAGTTTCTCCCAAGCTTCTTTATCCCCACCTATACCTTCTCTCTTTGTATGTGACTAAGTGCTGGAGTATATTATGATGGCAATGTCACATCCATAATATTATCTCACTTTATAAAGATTTTGATTTCCCAGTGTATTTTCAGCATTATTTTTCTCCTATTTTTATAGAGCCAGTAAATAACCTCATTGAAGAAAAGGATTAACATTTGGGCAGGCTTGATAAAAATGAAACCAATCAAGGTGCGTTATTGTCAATTAATTTAGGTGTAATTTAGGAATAATCAAGAATATTTTGCCCTATAAGGGGATGAATGATTTATAGTTTTCCATGCTCTCCATGGGCTGGGAAGAGAATGAGGAATTATAAGGAGGAAGCAATAATACCACCATGTAACCCATAGGAAACTGGTCTTTATTCAAGCTGTGATGGGCATGGATTTTTAAGTGGAGAAGTTTGCATTCACAAATCTTAAATTCCATGTCTTCTATAAATGAATGAGGTTGACCTCTAACTCAGAGTAAGATACATAACTGCTTTTGGGTTCCACCCAACACCCAAAATTATTTCACCCAAAATGAAAACCATAACAATGCTACTGTGTCATTCTGATTCCAATAGTAATCTTTGAGAATTAGGACTTCTGGATTATGTTTTTTTTTCTCAGCATTTGACATTCAGAAGCAGGTTTTCTCTTGACAATCAGGTAAAAGGAGGTATCTCTGGTGGAAACATTTCTAAAATGCCATAGCACTATTTTTTGGCTGATTTGTGAGGGTCAGTCTACAATGGCTGATCTGTTTTATAAAATAATAAATAGATTTAAAAGGGCTTTTTAAAATTCATTTTTCTTACCTTTTATTTATTTTTCTCATATTAATATAGCCACCCATCTCACAAAAAACCAATTCTAGATGGCATGCAGCAATCAATAAAAGTTACAATATATATATATAAAATAGTTATATAAAAATATAAAAAGTCATCATTAAAAATGAAAAAAAGAAACACTAAAATATTGAGGAATTTCCAGAAATTGTCTTCAGGGAGAATATTCCATAGGGTGTGTCCCAGGGCAGAGAAGGCCCACCTCTAAATTTGATAGATTGTTTTTCTGTTATACTTAATGGGATATGTTTATGTAATCAAAAGAGATCATCCCTCTTCTAGGTCATCCCTAAAACTAAGGACAAATTTCATGATGGTTAGAACAATTAATCAGTAGAACGACTTGTCTCCAGAAGTTGTGGGTACTCCAACACTGGAGGTTTTAAAGAAAAGATTGGACAAACATTTTGTCTGAAATTGTATAGAGTTTCCTGCTTGAGCAGGAGGTTGGTCTAGAAACCCCCCAAAATCCCTTCAAACTCTGTTATTCTGTTATTCTGCTAGTTTCCTGCCACAAAGGGTTTTAAAGGTTAAAATTAGCATCTTGAGTTGGACCTAGAAGCAAACTGGCAGTCAATGCAGCTCGTGGAGCAGAGATATAGCATGTGTTTTATTAGGAACACATATAACTGACCATACTGCTGCATTCTAAACCAGTTAAAGTTCCTGGATACTTTTCAAATGCAGCTCCATATAGAACACATTACCATAGTCCAATCTGGAAGTGATATGAGTGACTGTGAGCAGAGCCTGCCAGTCCAGGAAAGGACACAGTTGGTGCACAAGACAAAACTGTGCAAAGGCCCTTCTAGACATGACTGCCACTTGTCCCTTGAGAAAGAATTGTGAGGCTAGGAGGATCCCCAGATTGCACACAGAGTCTGGGACAGTGTCACTCCATACAGCATGAAAAATGGTATAGTCCTAAAACCAGAAGGTTTCTAAAGCTACTCAGTCTTACCAGGGCTCAGCTGCAGCCTGTTGTCCTCCATCCCCTTTTTTAACTCTACTGAAAAAAATATTTTATGAAAATTGTTTATGTGTTATTGTATTAAATGCAATTGTATTTCACTGGTCATATTTCAATATATAATATAGTTGACCTAGTCCATATGTACATAAAGATGGGAACTTTGGAATGCCTGCATTAGATTTTGGGTTGGTTGTTCTCACAAATGCTTTTATGGGACTTTTAAAGTACTCCAGTAATTTCTGGTTAGATAAATTCCAATATCTAAATAACAACTTCTACCATAGAGGAAAGTTGTAACTAATAAATATCCAAGGTGAATTTTGTGTCCTAGCATACCAAGAAATTAACTACACAGTCAGGTATTAAGTTTAGATTTGAAGCTTTGTCTACTCTGTTTTATAGAATATTAGCCATGTCCACACATAGCCATAATAGTTTAAGATAATTAATCTTTTCTGTGTTATGTTAAATATTTTTGGCTAATTGATTCTCCTGTTTTAATCACCATTATGCTATTCATTTTTTTAAAGATGTACCAACACTTTAAATAATTACAAACAGTTGTGGTTTTTCAGGATAAATATCTAGAAAATATCTTTTCAAACAAGCAGACTTGACCAGCTTTTCCCAGACAACCTTCTTGTGAGTGTGTGAACCAACCTTTTACACTGAAATTACCCCCTCAGTGCTGAAAATGAGAGCCATCTGGACAAGTTTATATGAAGCCAATATCATGCAGTGCTAGCATTGTGATAATGACAGAAACACACACACACACACACACACACACACACACAGAGGGAGAGAGAGAAACATATTCTAGACCTTGCATTCTGTTTTCTATTTTCATCTTGTTTAATAATCCTTTAGAAATTGTTTAGAAACCCTTGGCAAAATAATTTGAGCATACAGAGTGGAACATGCAATGGCCAGATGGCCTAAGGTCTTATAATTTAGTAGGCATATGTTTCAAACGTAATTGTGGATTGCTGTTAACAGAACTGTGGTTTAAGCTCTGGTAGATCCTGTTTGGCAAGAAGACTCTACAGATGTTGCTAATCTCTCCTGCTGTTGTCAAAGAATGTGTTGAACTAAAAATAGGTCTTATTAGTCTACTATCTTTATAAAATAATAAAAACTTTTGGAGATTAGACACAAACATTTACATTTTTGTAAATCCAAATGTTGATCATTTTTAAAAGATTTATATTGTTTCAATTTCTCTTCCACCAAGTAGTGAAAAGGTTTCTAAAACTCTTGGAAGCATTTTAGTTTAAAAGGCAAGATACTAAAAATTAATAAAAATATATTGTGGCTGATATGTTTTGCCCAATATGCAAAATTTTAATTTACTAAATTTTGCTTGTGTCCTGTCTCAGTCTTAAGCCTCAATTCTCAGTCTTAAGAATATTTACAATAAATTATATCTATTTGTTTCTCTGTCTGTCATCTACTATCTATCTGTATTCATCCATCTGTCCATCCAATTAAAATAAACACAACAGAGTTATTATTCAAGTCAATGCATGAGTAAAATAAGAATAACAATCTAACCCTAATAATAATAATAATAATAATAGCATCTGTCTTTCAATTTTGGATGGATGAATAGACAGACAGAATGTACAATAGGTTTGTCACTAGAAAGAAGTGAATCAAGAGATTCTTATTTCTCACTCCTGTTCACCCCACCAAATCACCTATTCAACCAAGCTGAAAACAAATTAATTACACTTTATATTCACCATATATGTGTGTATATGTACAGTATGTGTGTGTGTGTGTGTATACACACCTATACCTACACATACATATATAGACACACATACACATACACACACAGAGAGAGAGGTTAAATAAAAATGTGTTAATTATACTATTGCTAAAGAATTAAAGCATATATGCAAAGATTGCAAAAAGTAATTCTCATAAACATTGCATTAATACCATAAGGAACATGATATTTATTATTAGCAGGGAATTGTTTTAATTGAATTAGAATCTAGTTACAAATACTGATAGGAGATAATGTATGCAAGTCTTCATTTGAAGCAAGCAAGCCCTGCATTATTTTTCATGTAAAAAGGACTTGACATATTTTGCAATCTTTGAACACCATAGTTTTTTGTTTGCTGTCTATGTACAATATTGCATTCTGTACCTTTTCAGTTAAGATTGCTCAAGAAGGACTAGAAACATTGTAAAAAAGAGAAAGAAGAAGTTCTTATCAGTAATATTTCAAGGTTTTACACAGGTGGTGAGCTCCATTAAAGGAAAAAAAAAACTTTAGCAGAGGAAAATGGCATCTTCCACTTAGAGAAGTACAGTATTTCCAGTTGTCAACAGGAAGCCCAGCACTGTAGTTGTATAAGATAAACAAGCACAAATAAATTAGACTTCCTGTTTACACATTTGGTAAAATGGCAATGTTCTGAAGTGTTACACTGGAAAACAACCCAGATCCACCTTGAATTGTTATTTCATGTGGAAAGGAATGTGTGATATCTACATCCACCTAACCCACATTATGCAATACTCAGTTCTGTTGAAAAAACAGGAAAAAAATTATGAAATTTAACAGTGTAAATGGAAAAATTCTTTTGAAACAAATCAAACCAACAACGTTTTCATAAGCAATGATTGTTTTCTGCTAGTTACAACAAGCCTTCTTTGCAGAACTCTGAAATATTCCTATCAACTCCTACTGATGCCTCATATTTTGAAGAAAGGCAACTATCAATCATTTTAGTCAATTCAGTGTTTCATAAACCTCTGCTTATAGAAATAATGAAATTGCATTCTTTTAGTATAAATTCCTGCATATTGCTGAGTTTCTCTCAAATTTTTAAACAAGTTTCAAACACCTGCCATTAAGAGAATTTAAAAAAACCTCTCTTGGGCCCAGAAGAAAAGCATAGTCATAAAGAATACTATCTGCATGGCTCAAGGTGAATTAAGAAAGCTGGGCTTTTAAAAATCAAAAGTTTCTTTTTAGTGGTTCCAGGATATCAGTGTAATATTATGTAACTGCAAAACGATTCCAAAAAAGTATAAAGAACATTGCCTAGCCTCTTCAAAGGCAGTGCAGCTGTTGAGTAGACACGGCTTCAATCTAACAGTTTTTATGTCTGTCAGAATGAAAAATGACAGTCTTGGAAATATGTTCCCCAAAGTAAAACATTGCATGGAATGTACCGGTGGCAGTCCTAATCTGTTGTTCCAACTCTTATCAAGTGTAACTGAGCTGCATAACTATTGAAGGAGATCCATCCATTCCATGCTGCTAAATACCCTCCAATAAATCAACATTTATTTACAGTTTAATTTTATCTTGGGGGGGGTGTGCGTTTGTGTATGTATGAAGGTGTTGGTGTTGTGTAGGTACGAGGGTTTGGGATGGTTTGGATGGAAGAAGTGGGTTTGGAGTGGTTGAATTGGGAGAATGAGGGAGCCGGGGGCAAGGAATAGAGCCTCCTCTGCTGAGTGTGCAAACAGAAGCAGATGGGGGCTCAGATATGGCCCCCGGTTTGGTGTGAGTGTGGTGCCTTGCCTGCCGGGGAGGAGGGGGGCCGTTGGGGTGGGGGAGGGGATCTCTGGAGTGTTGGAGAGCCGGAGTATTGCGGTTATGACTGGGAGAGGTAGATACGGCGGGAGCCGAGGGGCAGGCCGCTCTCAGGGAAGTAGGACTTGCTGTCTCAAAGCGATTCCTTGTTCCGGCCCCTCTGGTTCTGGTTCAATCCTGTCTTGTCTTATGTTTCTGGTGACTTGGGATGTCAGGGCCCTGGCCTCAGGCTGCTGCTGCTTAATGCCAGGTCTGTTGTTAACAAGGCCCCCCTCGTTCGGGATTTAATCCTGGAAGAGAGGGCTGACCTGGCATGCATAACCAAGGCCTGGCTGGGCCAGGAGGGGGGTGTTCCCCTCTCATAGATGTGCCCAGAAGGGTTTCAGGTATTGCATCAGCCGCGACTTCAGGGAAGGAGTGGAGGAGTGGCAGTTATTTTCCATGAGAGTCTCTGTCCTCGCAGGATCCCTGCCCCGGAGATTGTTGGGTGTGAGTCTCTCCTCTTGAAGTTGGACTCAGGGGTTCAGTTGGGCTTGCTGTTGATGTACCTGCCTCCCAGCTGTGTTACGACGGCCCTGACGGTGCTGCTAGAGGCAGTAGCCGGGTTGGCGGTGGAGTTCCCCAGGCTTATGGTGCTGGGGGACTTCAACTTGCAATCACTCAGTGAATCCTTGGATTTGGCTCAGGAGTTCATGGCTTCCATGACAACCATGGACCTGACCAATGTTCCCTCTAAGTTGCGCGGCTGCGTGGCCGCGCAGGTGAAAAGAAAGCTCCGCACAGCAGTTTCCAACTGCGCGCAGTGATTTGAAACGGGATGCAAAGTATCCTCCTCCAGGAAGGCAGCGCTCGCTCTCTGGCTGAAGCTCAGCCCTTCTGGGCTCCCGGTTCACTTTATAGCCCGGCGGTTCAGTGGCTCAGCATCAACACCAGGTGGGGAACAGCCGCCCAGCGCTCTTCCCTGCCTCTGTCTCTCAGCCGCTCCTCCAGCAGAGAGGAGCTCTTTTCAGCCGGTCACCTGAGGCTCCGGTTTCCCCCCCCCAAAGCAGCCATCCCCTCGCCCCGCCTCCCCCGGGGGAAAGGCCTGCGTGGTGCCCACCCCCCCCCCCCCCCGTCCCAA
>QLTV01001459.1:5334148-5346723 GCA_003457575.1 Thermophis baileyi
CTTAACCCAGACAAGCCCGAGTGGCTATGGGTATTGCCTCCCAAAGACTATGTTGACTCTCCATCCTTGTTTCTGGGGGGGAGGAAACTGTCCCCCTCAGAACGGGCTTGCAATTTGGGTGTCCTCCTAGACTCACAGCTAAAATTAGAGCAACATTTGGTAGCTTTAGCTAGGGGGACCTTTGCACAGGTTCGCCTGGTGCACCAATTGCGACCCTACTTGGATCAAGAGGCTCTCCTCACAGTCACCCATGCCCTTGTCACCTCACGGTTAGATTACTACAACGCGCTCTACATGAGGCTACCCTTGAAGAGTGTTCGGAGACTACAATTGGTCCAGAATGCGGCTGTGCGAGCTGTCGTGGGTGCACCTAGGTACACCCATATTACACCTATACTCTGCGAGCTGCACTGGCTTCCTATTGGTCTCCGGGCACAATTCAAGGTGTTGGTTATTACCTTTAAAGCCCTATATGGCTCAGGACCAGGTTATCTTCAAGACCGCCTTCTGCCACATAGCTCCCAGCGACCGGTAAGATCCCACAGGATTGGGCTTCTCCGGGCCCCGTCAGCTAAACAGTGCCGGCTGGTGGGCTTGTGGGGGAGGGCCTTCTCTGTGGCTGCTCTGGCTCTGGAACCAGTTACCTCCTGAGATCCGGACCACCCCCACCCTGCTGGCCTTCCGGAAAGTGG
Source organism: Thermophis baileyi (assembly GCA_003457575.1). NCBI lineage: Eukaryota > Metazoa > Chordata > Lepidosauria > Squamata > Dipsadidae > Thermophis > Thermophis baileyi. Next base: position 5,334,841 of record QLTV01001459.1, read on the forward strand.
TGAAGACCTGGCTCTTCCGGCAGGCTTGGGGCCGTTGATCTTGCCTCTGTAATTGGCGAGGTCCGGCCATGAAACGGTGTGTATGAGTTTTTTAACTGTTTTTAAATGTTTTTATTATGTTTTCTTTTAATAGTTTTTTATATTGTTGTGAGCCACCCAGAGTCCCTTGGGAGTTGGGCGGCATACAAATTTAATAAATAATAATAATAAAAATAATAACACCCAAGGAACTTTCATTCTCACCTTAATTGAAACATGGTAAAATGATATAAAAATAAAGTATTATTAAAATGAACATAGAGCATGATCTAAATACTCTGCCAACGGAATTAATTTTTCATTGAAGATTTCAAATGAGCGAATGAGCTTCAGGGAAGAGAGAGCTTCACTGCTGTGGTCTTTAGAAATTTGTATATTGAGAAAGTTACAGAGGAGTGGAGTAATTATTTGAAGTTGTATTGGAAAAAGCTAATGCCAGTAAAAGTTGCAAAGAAACATATATTAACAGTAGCTGTGAATAGTAACAATGGCATAATGCTTTTGTTGCATTAAAAAATATGAAAATACATAGGCAATCCATATGAGAATAACTGCAGATTTTATTTTATTATTGATTGGAAGAGACAGGAGAGATAAAATTGTTCTTACATGTATCACCCATATGATCAAAGTTTCCAGGGATCTGGAAATCTGCACTTACTATTTAAACTCATATTTTTTTAAAAAATGATATCAACAATAAGCAGCCAGAAAAAGAAATTCCACTCAGAGCAGAAACATTACTAAAGATTTCAAGATGCTCTCCTTCATAATTTCATCATTAAACAATGATAGCATTTCTCCTACTTTACATTAATGATCCAATAGAATGTGGCCTGAAGCTACATGAGAATATTCAGCAATACAAGAAAAGTGATGGCGGTGGGCAAAATACAGACATCTATAATAAATGAATATAAACAATGAATGTGTGGTACAATAATTCAGACTTTTCTAGGACATTGCTATATCTATAGAAGAACAGAAAAAAGCAGCAACCAAACTTCCTTTTCTCACTCGGTTGGAATGACCAGTGGTACATATGTCTCCTTGCTGTCTGAATTTCATCAAGAATCTAGAAACGGGCACTTTTGCAGCTTGAATTTTGGAAGAAGTACTGACTGTTCCTCCCATCACCTCTTGGTGATCCAAAAATATGTAGACAATTGTATGCACAAATGACAAATGGAAGTTTTGTTGCATGATCCCTTGAATGAAAAGGCAAACAGATGATTTTTAATTTAAAGCAAGGCAGTATGCTATGAATCATTAAGCTATATTCATTACCAAGTCAAGTGCAAAGGCCTTTTTAAAACAATCTAGCTGTACAGCAGATGTTTGGGTTTTAATTCTGTCCTCCACTCAGAAGTAACAGAATTTTATTACAATATTTGGATCAATTTTATTAGTACATGTACAGCTATCAAAAATGCTAGCTGTAAGAAGCATAACTCTTAGAAGTGGCTGCTAAAATTGCATAAGGGTTGGGAAACACATAAGCATTTAAGTGTATACTGTATCCCAATTCTGATCCATAATGGCAAGGATTTCTTTTTGACATCAACAACAGCTGTTTCCAACTACCACAGTCGCTGGGCAGCTACAATTGACTATCAGTGACAATTTCTGTGTTCATGTAATTGAACAGGTTCTGATTTAATGTAACAAAAACCATGGATTGTGGGATAATGAAGCAATGAAGTCGAATATGGTGATTGCCTCAAGCACCAGATGCTCTTCTCAGCTGTTTCTTATGAGTGCCATACTTTATGGAATTATAATCTGTGACTTTCCATATGTTGTTCTAACACACATCCTAGCACCTCTAATTAGTAGCAATGTTGGCTGGGTTTGCTGGGTTGTATCATTTTGGCAGCATCTGAAGGGCTGCAAATCATGCCCGTACAGTTCCCCTCTGATGGACCTGTGGGTCCTAAGATAGTTTTCTGTCTTCAGTTGCAGTGGAAGATGGATGCTGATCACAAGCACAAAAACAAGAATCAAGTGATCCCTGGGCAACTTCTATATAGGTGGCCTAATCACCATAACTGAAAAGTAATGTGATCTGCCAGGATTCATCAGTTTCTTAACAGACTAACCAATGAGTTCCCTTGTTCTATCTTCACAAATTTAACAAAATTTGTGAATATTTGTGGCACAAAAGCAGAAAAAAAGAGACTTTCTTCATCACCATAAACAAAAATATCTAGTTAAGAACAGGAAAAGTGAAATGATGCTTGCCAATATGCACACTAACACAACTGCTTGAAGAGCAGACCACAAAAATTACTCTAATTAAAACCTAAGCAGCAATAATTACTCAAACAATGGAAATTATTTTTGCTTTACTTCTGTGAGCTTTGAACAGCTGTGCTGGCTCCAACATCACAGTTAAGTATCAAAATGGTTGAAGGCAATTTGAAAAAAAAATGTCTTGCTTCATTTTCAGGTACAGCAATCAGCATGATCTAGTTGGAATTAAGAACCATTTCTAAACCTGTTTGATTGAGTGTAAGCATTATGCAGCTACAGGTAGTCCTTGACTTACAACCATTCATTTACTATCCATTGGAAGTTACAGCCGCACTTCAGGGGTGGGTTCCAACTTACCTTGCTGCTGGTTCGCTCCCTCCCGCGCTGCGTGGGTGTGCCTTGTGGGCGCGCACGCGCAGTAACAAAAAATCCAAAAACAATTTTAACCCCCCCCCCCGAAAATAAGATGGTGACCGCATGCACAGTGCTGCGCATGCTCCGAAGGAAAAAAAATTAAAAACAATCAAAAACAATTCGGAAAAAATTAAAAATAAAAGATGGCGGTGCCCACGGACCGGCACCGACCGAACTGGATCGGTGACGTCATTGTGACTTCACCAGCGGGTTGCTACTGGTTTGTGAGAACCGGTCCCAACCGGGAGGAACTCACCCCTGCTGCACTTAAAAGGTGACTTACAACTGGTCCTTGCACTTACAACCGTTGCAGTATCCCCATGTTCATGTGATCCAAATTCAGGTGCTTGACAACCAGCAAGTACTTAAGAGTCATGTGATCACCATTTGCAACCTTCCCAGCCACCATTAGGAGAAGCTGTATTCACTTAATGACTACATGATTCACTTAACAACAGCAGTGATGGCAAAGATGGCCATAAAATTGGTGTGACTCACTTAACAACTATCTTGCTTAGCAATGAAAATTCTGATCCCAATTGTGGTCATAAGTTGAGGATGACCTGTACTTAAATTTTACTTAAGCAGCTACTTAAATTTTACTGATAGGAAAAGGAGTATGCTAGGCATACCAGGAAATACCATAGGACTTAAAGATGCTTAATTTTGATAAACGATGAGGTGTGGGTTGATTTCTAACTTATAGATTTCCTATAGTCCCTTTTTAGACTGTAGAAAAGATATCAACTTACTGGAATTAATTTTGCAGAAGAAAGGCACATGACAGATTTTGTTTTCTAAGAAAGCATGAATAATTCTGTATTACAGAAAGTAGTACTAACAACTCTCTTCTTCTCTGTGAATATTTCTATATGAATATGTATGTATGCTTAGAAAGTGGAAATCAAGAGTATTTAATTTCTTTTTTGGGGAAGCCTTTGAATTTGTATGATCAGACAATCTTGAACCTCAGCTGGGAATTTATAGTATCTTTAAGTTCACTCTTAAAATTTCATTCCTGAAACAACCAAAGACCCAAAAGGTCCTAAAATGGATGTCAGCATATAGGAAGATAAGCAGAGCTGGTTGTTTCTAAGTCACAGGACTGTCAGCTGGTGCAGCTCAACCATGATGACCTCTGACACTAGCACTCTTACAGTGTATTGTGCTGTTGCTCTTCTCCTCTGTCTCAGTGTGGAATGAATCTATCATTTTGGAAGGTCAAACTGTAAATAAAAAATCGGGAGTTATCCTACTTTGATTGTAGACATTTACAGAGTTGAAAATAGGATCCTGGCTTCCTTTTGTCTAGTGACAAGGAAAGTTATGGTCCCCTTGTAATGCATGCTATAATTTTAAATAGAGAATTCAGATTTCTGAAGCAGGTAGCACAATTTTTCATTTTTCTTCATATCCCAAAGCAACAATAGCGTTTCTTGTTGTCCTCAAAGTTACTACCTGTATGTCTCATTTCACAGCCTACACTAACTTTGCCCTGACCACTGTTTAATATTTCTTACCATGCATACATTAGGTGAAGGAAATATTTCAAATTGATTCCAGGATAGTATACAATAATAATTCTATATATTTGTGATTCTAAATGTTCTGGTGACTTAAAGAGATATAACTTTGTGATGTAGCAAAAAAAACAACAATACCCACAATCTTTCATTTAAAGTTACAAAGCCTTCAGAATAGATAGCAGATCATCCTAAATTGTTTAAGTGAAAAGAATGTCTTGTATATCTTCTTAAACTACATCCAGAAAGAGGAAACTTTCAATTCAAGTGATAAAATTTTAAAGATAATATTCTGATTCTGATTCCTGAGACGACCTTTATAGCCTCAGATAAAATTCCCATCTATTAGAAAAGTGTAAATGATTGTGATCAATCAGATGAGCCTTTAAGTGTACAGGAGAACACTAGCATTCTCTTAAATAAATTCGCACTTGCTAGTACTAAATTATATGATATAAAAGGTAATAACCAGTTAGTAACTGTGGTTAATAGATAGTCTCAGTTCATGTCCATTGTCAGCAATGAAAGGTCACTAAAATTTTGGGGATAACTTTATTTCTCATTCCAATCTATTTTATTGTCTTATTGTAGTGCAGGAAAATGGAAGAAAGAGTGCAAAACTTACTCTAGCTGTTACTAAACCACCAGAAGTGAATAGCCACTCTTTACTTATAAAGAAAAGGTAAAAAAGGATACATAGAAACCATACTGTACTGCTTCTCTGATTGACTACATATAAATACAAGCAGAAACATTAGATTATTCTGCATGGAGAAATGTCATGCAGAACTATGCAAAACCTTTGGCTTCAGGTTTAATCCATGATCTAGCCAGCCTATGAACAACTTAAGTAAAGGACAATCTTCTTCAGGAAAATGTAAAGTTAAGTGTGTTAGAAGCATGGAATGAACATTTTGTATCACTATTCTCATGGAAGAATTAGTACCTTTTTCATTCAAAGAAATGCAGAAAATGATGTCCCATCACTCCGTTTTCTCTTCTAAGAAAGAAAATTGGAACACTTGCACTATGTTTTTTCTCCATGCAGAAAAACAAACACGGTCCAGCTTATATTCTCTATAAAGAGAAGAACAATCCCTGCAAATGTGTTTAAATACAATGACAATTAGATAGGTGAAGATTTTTTTTTTTAAAAAAATGAAATTGGCTGTAGATTAGAATTAGATTAGAATTCTTTATTGGCCAAGTGTGATTGGACACACACAGAATTTGTCTTTGGTGCATATGCTCTCAGTGTACATAAAAATAAAAGATACATTCATCAAGAATCATAAGGTACAACACTTAATGATAGTCAAAGGGTACAAATAAGCAATCAAATCATACTAGGAAACAATCAATATAAATCGTAAGGATACAAGCAACAAGTTACAGTCATACAGTCATAAGTGGGAGGAGATGGGTGATAGGAACGATGAGAAGATTAATAGTAATAGTCATGCAGACTTAGTGAATAGTTTGACAGTGTTGAGGGAATTATTTGTTTAGCAGAGTAATGGCGTTCAGGAAAAAACTGTTCTTGTGTCTAGTTGTTCTGGTGTGCAGTGCTCTATAGCGTCGTTTTGAGGGTAGGAGTTGAAACAATTTATGTCCAGGATGCAAGGGGTCTGTAAATATTTTCACAGCCCTCTTTTTGACTCGTGCAGTATACAGGTCCTCAATGGAAGGCAGGTTGGTAGTATTTGTTTTTTCTGCAGTTCTAATTATCCTCTGAAGTCTGTGTCTGTCTTTTTGGGTTGCAGAACCAAACCAGACAGTTATAGAGGTGCAGATGACAGACTCAATAATTCCTCTGTAGAATTGTAGAGATCTTCAGAACTCTGTAGAAATTGGCTGTATAATTATTATTATTGGAGGAAGATTTTTTCACAAAGTAATATCCATTGACACCATCTAATGAATTATGGGTGTGAGGAAGTAATCGTTTCTTCTTTCCCTCTTCCCTCTTTTTGGGAGGGTAATAGTAAATGCTAGAGGGTAACAGAAAATTATATTTGAATATTCAATTATTCAAATATAGGGAATTCCTCCTGCGTATCTTGAGTTATTCTTCTAATGTCTAAATCAGAATATAGTTATTGTATATCATTTGAGCATGCACTAAAACTCCAAACTGATAAGAAAACATGGAATTATATGGTTTTATTTTCTCATCTGAAGACATCTGTGACAAAATTAATGGGCTATGGTACAAACTTAGAAATTGTTCTAATAATATTTTTACATCACATTCACTGTAACAGTCACATCTAAGAATTAAATTCTTGCTTGATTTTTCCTTAATTGTGCTTTAAAAATCTATACAATACTCTGATCACATTTTCTTTATATAAATAAAAAAATATGGATTTTCAGAGAAATAGTCTGATTTATTCTGAAGTTGTAAACTTTTTCCTTTTAGTTTTTTTTTAAAAGATATAATACAGTCACAGACAAAGTTCATAAAACACATTTTTCTACAAACACAATTTCTTCTAATGCATCTTTAACTACCCAAGTGATATTTCATATGACCAAAATAAACCTGTCATTGCTGTAAAACTGAACATGAATGAGAATATGTGCACTCGTTCTGCATTTATGTATGCGTTCCAGCAGTATCTCTGGGAGGCGAGGTCAAAAAATCAAAATGGCACTCCCGAACAAATGCCCTTTTGCAATGTGTCATCCTCTCTAGTCCATTTCCAGTGATAGCAGCAACATTTCTTACTCTCCAAGTTGCCATTCTCTACACATATCACTCAAAGAAGATCAGAGAGTTAATGAAGTCATTTTAATCTTGAGGCAGTCAGTGATATCTTGGCCTCAGTTCACCACCAATTCCGCTCTGCTATTTAAAGCTCCTACATTTACATAAGTTAGACCAATGTGGAAGACTGTTCAGTGTAAGTGTAAATGCACACGAATTTAAGAAAACTATTTAAAATGATGAAAATATGAAACTCCATTTTGACAGCCAAGAAAAAAAAATCCTTTTATAATTTCCATTCACAAGCCACTCTCCTTTAGGGATCTTTTTTATTCCCATATCCATATTTAATTCAAAGTAAATACGCTCACAGTTCTCCCTTGCATCAAAAATATCACATTATATCCCTAAAGAAATTATTATTTTGGAACAAAATGTGTGAATGGATATGTTTTAAAGTCAGTATTTTTATAAATGAAAAACGAACACAAATGCTCTAGGGGTTTTATTTTGAATATTTTATCATGAATGATAAATCATAAGTTTTGAGAGAAAGACAAGCCTAGGTTGTCTTCATTTTTCATATTAAGCAGTTGTCCATAGTCCTGAATACTGAAAAGGCTCCTACATTCTAGTTATTATAACAATATTGCTGAACAAGCAATGTTTGTTTTTTCTTAACATATCAACCAGCATAATATAAATATAATTATATATGTTAAAATGTCTTTTCAGTATTATTCTCCCCCTTTTCCTCCTTTCTCTTTTGTAAAATTAGGGTATGAGGATTTTAATTGGTGCAGGACCTGAGGCAGTTCATCAGGGCAATGGATTTTGCTTCTTTTTCTCAATATCTGAAATTGGCAGAAATGAAAACAATCACAGATTACCTTCAATTCTGGATATTTGGAATGTGAATGTTATGATTGAGTAAGAAGTATCCTAAATTAAAAATGGAGTAGAAAACAGAAAAAGTAACATGACACAGAAGTCAGAGAGGTTGTTGAAAGTCCACTGCAGTTTCTTTTAGATGGGATTCTTCAGTTCACTTAGATGTGGATTGGAAAGACTATTGATGTAGCAAATGAACATCTTTTTAAATATTTGCTCATGATTTTATTTTGTTCTGTTTGTAAGCTAGTTTCAGTTTTGGATGGGGCGTGCAATGCAAAATTTATTATTTTCACAATCTGTTATAAATTGGTAGAGAATTTAGCCGTAGAGGACCACAAAACCCCAATTTGCTGGATTGTTTATATCTTATGCAGAATGACTAATCAGATAACCACATTTTAGCCTAGCTTGTAGCATAAATTAGTCCTGTGTACTTAAGTACTGTGTATGATTCAGCATATCTTGCAAAGCAGAAAATTGGGTTAATTGAGTAAATCATGTTTAAATAAGCCAAGGGAAAGCATATCATGCAAAGATAGCCGTTACAGACTATGCATCTTTTTTAAATAGCATATTTCATTCATTCCTATGCAGTTTATTTTAAAATACTTGGTAATTATTAAATGTATTTATGTTTAATGTCAAAATACAATTGCAGCACACTATTATAGAAGCAAAAAAGCAAGATTTCATCATACAAATGCTGCTGTTTTTCATAGTGGCTTTGTTTGGCTTTTCATATATTAACTCAATTTAACACTGCCTAGAAAGAAGTTAATTTTGTGAAAATAACATTTGTTTTCCACACAGATTAAAATGAGACCTAAAGATAATCCCAAAGGGAAATCTTTTTAGACAGAAATAGATTTCAACATGATTTATTTATTTATTTTCTTCAAATTGTTGTTTATATCTGAATAACACTATTTTATGCATTTTCTAGATAATCACATTTAATCAACAGGATTGTGAAGTAAACATGCACTGCATAAAATAGGCAATTGTACTAATTGCACTGTTTTATTTTCACTGCAGTAGAATGATGTCTTTGAGAATGTAGTCTAGGAATGTACAATTATTTTGACTATCAATATTTCCTTGGAATTTCATAGAAATACTATCATTAGTCATTTTGCTGCTAGGAAAAATAACTGATTAATAACACTGAAGTAGAATATGATTAGCATTTGGTATAACTTGTGTTTCAATAACTTAAAATCAGAAAAAAGTACATACAACATAAAAATTCTGCCAATATAGGCGCATTCTCCTTAAGAGTCAATTAAAACGTGCAGTGAAAATGTGCCTACATGTTCTCAGAGTTGTTAGGCCTTAAGAGATATCCATGTGCATCAATTCCACAACATATATAATATGGTACTGTCTTTTCTCCAGAAAGATTGCCAAATTAGACAATGCTGACTTTTTGTTCCTGCTCCTTCAATAATGATTTCAATGGTTTATTTATTTAATTATTAAAAATATTTTACCTACAGGTTAAAATTAGCACTAAAATAGGTACTAAGATCATTTAACATCAAAAAGCTTAGTATAACTTTATTGTTTTTCCTTTTCCTTTCTTTTAATATTAAAATAAAGGTGACAAATATAATTCTCTGGTCCTGAAGGCAACACAGAAGAAGATCCTCTCCTGAACAAAGTTGTTAGTGGAGTCATCTACAAAAGGTCATTAGTGACAAGCTCACAATAGAGAGGCAGTCCCTTACCCTTAAGCCATTTAAGTCTTGAAAGGTCATTGCCAACATCTTTTGTTGTCCTTGATAAGCAATTGGCCACCAGTATAGATTTTTCAGCATTAGTGTGATCTCTGTACTTTACATCTTAAGACTTTAGCTTGCACAATTCATTAAACCTTAAAATATTAAATATTAAAATATTAAATATTATTTAATTAATTGTTTAATTTTAATTAAAATTAAAATATTAAATATTAAAAATAAAAATATTAACCTTAAAATTAAAACATTAGACTGTCTACCATTGACCTCACCCCATTCCTAAGAGGTCTGTAAAGGGCATGCATAAACACACCAACATGCCTACCATCCCTGTCCTAATGTCCCCATGTATTCGTAACCATTTCATGTATACATAACCATGTTTATACGTTTTACGTATTCACAATCACGTTTATACTTTTTCTGTAATTTTATATATGCTTGACAAAATAAAATAAATAAATAAATAAATAAATCTACTGACACATGAAAGCTCATTGGATGTTGGTTGAACAGGTCATTCTTTCTCAGTTCAGCAACTTCACAGGATTGTTATGGGAATAAAATGAGGAATGACTCCCATGTATCCAGCCTTGAGCTCTTTAAGAAAATATAGGATATAAATGCAAGAAATAAATTGCACTGAACAACAACAGTGAAGGAAATAAAACATAGTAGGTAGAAATAATTAAAGGATGATGTGTATGTGTGCATTCGTGTGTCCTCTAAAACTTTTACTACATTGAATATGCATTCTTTCCCCTTGTGAAAATTTTGTAGGAATTTCAAAAAGGTTTCAATACTATTTTCCAAATTTGTTTTACACATCCTTTCTCTGGATGGTTTAAACCATTTAACTAAACGAATACAATATGAAATGTGTAGGCCAGTTATAAGGTTCCAAATCTGCAGGCCTTTCAATGGGATTTGAGCAGACCTGAAAGTTGAGTGCTTTGTCAAAACATGTAGACATCCCTCCCTCTCCCCTTCACTGCCTTCTTTATGGTTCATTACTTGTTGCTTTTTTCATGATAGCAAAGAATAGCTTTCAAGAGGCTCTCATCTGCTTTATGCTATTAGTGTATGAGATATTTGCCAAGGACTTCTCATGAAGGCAAAAAGAATGATTTCTGTCATGGTTACGGTACATATTGTATTCTTGCTATCCACATTTAAGCAGAAAATAACTACAGGCTTATTTTTTTATTTCAGGAACAAATATTTAGAAAAGAAAAGTACTAAGTACTTTATGGAACAAAGATTCTCTAATGTTTAAGTTTGGATCGGTTTACATTAAGTTTGTATCTATTGTGAGCTCGTGTATTGTTGCGGTTGAAGCTGAAGTAGTCATTAACAGGTAGGACATTGTGGCAGATAATTTTGTGAGCTACACTTAGGTCAGATCGAAGGCGGCGTAGTTCTAAATTTTCAAGTCCCAAAATTTCAAGTCTGGTTTCATAAGGTATTCTGTTGCAAACAGAGGACAGTAACTAGGGGCTCAAAGTCTGTAGAGATTCTCAGTCATCCAGGTCATGGTTATCCCAAAGGTGCTTTTTCAGGAGGCAACTGGACTTTCTTGGTGTTTTGTTTTGTTTTTAAGACATTTTGCTTCTCATCCAAGAAGTTTCTTCAGCTCTGACTGGATGGTGGGGAATGGTAGTATTTATATTTCTTGCTGACAGCTGGTGATCTGCATCCTTTTAGAGGGTTGTTGAAGCACTTGGAGGTTTATCCGTGTCCTCAGGGTCACTTGAAGTGTTTCAAAGACCCTCTAAAAGGATGCAGATGACCAGCTGTCTGCAAGAAATATAAATCCTTCCATTCCCCACCAGCAAATAAGAGCTTAAGAAGCTTCTTGGATGAGAAGCAAAATGTCTTCAAAGAAAAAAAAAACCAAGAAAGTCCAGTTGCCTTCTGAAAAAGCACCTTTGGGATAACTAGGGGCTCCTGCCTCTCTTTGTTTTCTAGGTAGCATCTTATCCTCTTTCCCTAAGACCAGGGGTCGGCAACCTTAAACACTCAAAGAGCCATTTGGACCCGTTTCCCACAGAAAACAAAACACCGGGAGCCGCAAAACCTGGGTGGGCGTGGCTAACTCGATGTCACTCACTCCCACCAAGTCACATGACCCCCAGCCATGCCTACCCAGGTTTTGTGGCTCTCTTATGTTTTCTTTTCTATGGGAAACAGGTATCTCTCTCTCTCTCTCTCTCTCTCTTTCTTCCTCTCTCTTTCTCTCTCTCTCTCTCTCTCTCTCTCTCTCTCTCTCTCTCTCTCTCTCTCTCTCTCTCTCTCTCTCTCTCTCTCTCCT
>QLTV01001459.1:5346915-5390953 GCA_003457575.1 Thermophis baileyi
TTCCTCCCTCCCTCTCCCTCCTCTCTTTCCCTCTCCCCATCTCTCTTTCTCCCTCTCTATCTCCCTCTCTCCCTTCCTCCCCCTCTCTCATCTCTTTCTCTCCCCCTCTCCCCCATCTCTCTCTTTCTCCCTCTCTCTCCTCTTCCCTCTCTCTCTCTCTGCTGAAGAACGATCACCATCCGTGGTGGAGGCCTCCCTTCGGGTGACCCTCCTCCCCCTCTCACGACCCTGTGGCCAGCTTTGGGGGGCCAGGAGGGTGCGCCCACACGGGGAGACCCTGAAGCGAGCGCCAAAGCGCAGCAAAGGCGCGCGGGGTGGGCGGCCTCTCACTTAAGGAGGGTCTTAACAGGATGCAAAAGAACGTGGCTTCTCTCCTGCACAAAGGCTCCAGCCATCGCCTTGCCATGTCATCCCCCCCGGCAGCTCTTTGGCCAAGTACAGAGGGCGCAAGCTCCAGCCCAAAGTGGCAGGAAGTGAAGTCTGTGTTATGCGCAAATGTGCCGCGAAGGCAGGTACAGGGCCACTTCTCTCCTGCAGTAAGGCTCCAGCCATCACCTTGCCATGTCCCATACCCCCTGCACGAGAGGAGAAGGAGGGGGAGGAGGGGGAGGGTTGCCGGAGCCTTAGTGCAGGAGTGAAGCGGCCTGTACCTGCCTTCGCGGCACATTTGTGCATAACGCAGACTTTGCTTCCTGCCACTTCAGGCTGGAGCTCGCGCCCTCCCGCTTGGCCGAAAAGCTGCCAGGGGTGGGACATGGCAAGGCTATGACCGAAGCCTTTGTGCAGGAGAGAAACCGTGTCCTTTTGCATCCTGTTAAGACCCTCCTTAAGCGAGCACCTGCCTGCCCCATGCGCACCTTTGCTTGCACTTTGGTGCCCGCGTGTGCACACCCTCCCAGCCCCACCAAAGCCGGCCAGGGGGTTGTGGCTGGGCGCTGCTGGCCCATCCCTCTTTCCGATTTCCCCTCCTCCCGGATCCCATTCCCACCCCGCCAGCCCTTGTGTTAGTGAGGCCGGCGTCGGTCGTGGCCGGGCCAGGCCAGGGTCTCGGGGCGGAGATCAGGTTGCATGTCTCCCCAAGTGACCGAGGCACGCCCAGCACCAACAAGTTCTGGAAGAAGCTCCACAAGAGTGAGGCGCCTGAGAATCAGCTCCAGCCACTTCTCCATCCCCCACCGTTGCCCTTACCTTCTCAGGCCAGGAGAGGGAGGAGAGGGCGAGGGGTGGGCAGCCAGTGATGGGACAGGGGGCCGCGGCAGAGGGCCCAAAGAGCCGCATGCGGCTCCGGAGCCGCAGGTTGCTGATCCCTGCCCAAGACCATTCATACATTCCATTACAAGTACTCCTCAGTTAACAATGGCAATTGGGCACAGAATTTCCATTGCTAAGTGATGCACTCATAAAGTATGACATCACATGACCACCAGAGGTGGGTTCTAAAATTTTTACTACCGGTTCTGTGGGTGTGGCTAGGTGGGGGGCATGTGACTGAGTAGGCGTGGCCAACTTGACATCACTCACGCACACTCAGTCACATGACCCCCCCCAAGCCACACCCACCAAAATGGTGGCAAAAGTTTTTGGGACTTTTTGACACTTTTTTTGGACACTCCGGCCCCATATCCAGGTCGGGACGCCGTGGGGTGGCAGTGGTTGTCTTGGCTTTCCCTCCGTTGCCCTTCCTGGCCGAAAAGCGTCCCTTCCCGCCTCTGATGGGCCTTCCCCGCGGTTGCAGCTGGAGCACCCTACTCCTGCTGGCGCGCTGAGCCGGGCCGGCCAGGTCCCATTCGCGAGATGAGCATGCAGGAGAAAGGCTTCCCTCTGGACTGGCTTCACCGAGAACGTGCCCAGGCCCCCGGTCAAGAGGGTGACCCTGTTTCCACGGCCCACCAGCCACGGCTTTTTGGCCAGGAAGGGCAATGGAGGAAAGCCTGCATCCGCCGGTCTTTTTCAGCACGAGAAGCCTGCAGCCGCCGGTCTTTTTTGGCACGAGAAGCCTGCAGCCACCATTCTTTTTTGGCGCAAGAAGCCTGCAGCTGCTGCTCTTTGCTGGCACGAGAAGCCTCCAGCCGCCGGTGTTTTTCTGCACGAGAAACCTGCAGCCGCCACTCTTTGCTGGTGCAAAGGGCCTGCAGCAGCTTCCTCTTTGCCGGCCAGAACCAAGCCAGCAGTGGTGGCTTGAGGCTTCTCACGCTGGCAAAGAGCGGCGGCTGCAGGTTTCTTGTGCGGAAAAACACTGGCGTCTGGAGGCTTCTCGTGGCGGCAAAGACCAGCAGCTGCAGGCTTCTTGCGGCGGCAAAGACCGGTGGCTGCAGGCTTCTTGCACCGGCAAAGAGGTGGCAGCTGCAGGCTTCTCGGTTGGGGGGGGGGACATGGCAAGGCTCGGCCACCTTTCAGGCCCTGCTCTGGGCTGCCACCTGCTCAACCTCCACTCCGCCTCGGGTCCCGCATCCAGCCACAAGGGGACATGCCGCTTCCAGGCTGGCTGATGGGCGATCGGGTGGCCCTCAGGAGAGGAATTTTCTCTCAGGCCTCCCACCCGGAAGGCCCTGCGGAACCACTACGCTCCCCGGCATGAGCGAGAAAATAAAGCTCCTTTTCTCAGGTGGTGTGGGGTGCAGTTTAAGGCTAACCCGGAAGAGGGGGCAGCCTGGTGCTTGCTGCTGCTTCTAGCTCAGGGAGAGGCAGCTCAACCGAACCGCCGGGCTCTCTCTCTCCTTCCTTGGGTGGATCCACAGACAGGCACCGACAGAACCGGCTCCGTGATGTCACCACCGGTTTACTACCGGTTCTATAGAACCGGTGTGAACCGGGAGGAACCCACCTCTGATGACCACATTGCATAGTGACACACATCTTGGCATTTGCTGTTGCTGTCTTTAAGGAAGGACTGTGGGTTTTAAAGTGAGTCACAGGAAGGTTGCACACAGGCTAGTAGGCAGCATGAGTGTGGCATGAGCATGGCAGGGATAAGAGTGGGTGTTGCTGCGCAGGGGAGGGGGCATAGGTGACTTGTGAGGTGTGATATTGATTTTACTTGTGAGACACTGGCAGGGACAGTTGCAAATAGTGATCATGTGATTACAGAATGTTTAAACTGTCATGTGAGCCAGGTGCCCAGGTCATGATCATGGGACTATGGGGCTACTGGATGGCCAGAACTTTGAAGACTGATGATAAATACCATTCATTCAGTTCCATAGTAACTGAACAATTACTACGGGACTGTTCTTAAACAAGAACTACTTGTATTGGGGTAGTTGATGGAGAAGGTGTTGATAGCATCACAGTTTACAATGGTTATTATATACAATTAAGTGGCAGTGAATTATATCCACTAGATTTTTCAGCAAATGTGTCAAATGAACAACAGCTATGGGGACTGGAAAAAAAAAACTTTATTATCATATGTTATTATAGGAAGAGATTCCAAAATAAATTATAACAATGTAAGCAACACATTTTTAACCACTGAAACTCTTGAATATGCAATCTACAATGCATGCTAGCTAAATTAGATATGCAATAAATGCAACCAAACAACATTTTACCAGCTAAAAATAACATATACCTGCATACTATCATTATCAAAGTGGGAACTTGGAACCGTGAACTTCATGAGACATTGTAGGACTACGCAGCTGCTAAATTTCCAGTGCAGCATAGCAGGCCTTTGGGCTTCTTTTTGGACCACCTTCTGCAATCTTGCATCTGCAATCCTCTGAATGTTCTGTAACTGGTTCTGGGAAGGCTGCTTGGGAAATCCTGGGGCTGGAAGGGAAAGTTGAGTGACAGGTGAGTGTGTTGGTCCCTCTCCCCCAGATGAGAGCTGGGGGTGAGGAGTGGCTCCCTGCTTGGTGGGTGAGAGTGACCTGGCAGGGTGCCATTTGTGCATTGAGTTGATGCATTCTGAGTGTGTTGGGAGATAAGGGGTTGCTGGATGTGACCCCTCTGCAGCAATGAGGAAGGGGTGTTGTGAGTTTGAGGGCACTGAGAGCAAGTGCTATAGTGCCTTTAAGGCTCACCTTGCCCCGACTGTTTGTCAGTGGGAGTAGGTTTTCCCCTTTTAAGGAAGAGTGTTGGAAATGGGGGATGGAATGGTTCTCAGGGAAGGCAGAGGAAGGTGACCTATTTCAGTGGTGTCGGGTAACGGGAGATACGGGAGGCAAGGGGGGCTATGGCACGGGGAACGTGACCTCGGTGTTTAGTACCGGTCTCGTGTCCCCTTGCACTCACCTCATTTACCTGGTCAGCAGATCTGTGGTGGCCCTGGTCTTAAATGTCAGATCAGGCTAGCCTTATTGCCGATTTGATCCTCGAAGAGAAGGCTGATCTGGCTTGTATAACCGAGACCTGGCTGAGGAAGGCGTTCCCCTCATAGAAATGTGCCCAGTGGGTTATCAAGCATGGCACCAGTCTAGACCTTAGGGCCAGGGAGTGGGTGTGGCTGTTGTTATCAGAGAATCTCTAGTAGCCATCAGGGACACTGCTCCACAAGTGCCCAGCTGTGAGACCCTTTTTCTTAGGTTGGGCTCAAGGCATCAGGTGGGATTGCTGCTGCTGCACCAGCCTCCCTGCTGCATGGCAGCTTCCCTACCCTGGCTCCTGGACCTCACCATAGGACTGGCGGTGGAATTCCCCAGGCTTATAGTTCTGGGGGATTTCAACCTGCCATCCTTGGGATCGGGGTCGGAGGTAGCCCGAGATTTCATGGAAGCCATGACTTCCATGGGCCTGTCCCAGATCATCCAGGGTCCGACTGGGAATAGTGGTCACACATCCAATTTGGTGTTCTTGTCGGAGCAGTGCGTATGTGATCTGGAATTGGTGGATCTGTCCTTGGTCCCCTTGTCATGGTCGGATCACAGTCTTGTGGCAATGAGTTTCTCAAGAGTTGTACCCCCCCGTAGGGAAGCAGAACCTATTAGATTGGTCCGCCACCATCAACTAATGGACCCAGATGGGTTCCAGAAGGAACTGGGGGTTATAACTGCAGATCTACTGTGCAGTCCAGCCGAGCTCTTAGTCACTGTTTGGAATAGGAAGGTGACTGAGGCTTTAGATAGGATTGCACCCATGCGACCTCTCTTCACCCGTAGACCTCTCTGTGCCCCGTGATATACAGAAGAACTGAGAGGGATGAAATGCATGAGGAGATTTCTAGAGCACCACTGGCAGAAGACAGGGGATGAACTCGATCGAACACGGGTAAGAGCTGCTACTAAGGCCTACCTCGTGGTGATTCATGTGGTGAAGTGTAAATACTTCTCCACATTAATTGCATCTGCAGATAATCGCCCAGCAACTCTCTTTAAGATGAGCCTCCTCCTCCTGGGGAAGGAGGAGATTGAGGTCCACCTGAAGTGACGAGCTGAAGAATTTGCGGATTGTCTGAAAGACAAAATCGCTCGACTTCATTCCCAGTTAGATGCCAGTGTGGTTGCTGGTCAGGTGGAAGCCCCTGAGGCAGGTTCTTGCCCTGTTATCTGGGAACAGTTTGACCTTGTTGCTCCTGAGGAAGTGGACAGGATCCTAGGGAGTATGCGCCAAGCACCTGTGTATTAGACCCTGGCTTATGAAAGCTTCCCAGGAGGTGACAGGCGGGTGGACTCTGGCAGTGATTAATGCTTCCCTACAGGAGGAAGCAGTGCCCCAGCACTGTGGTCTGCCCTCTTTTTAAGAAGCCATCACTGGACTCCACCCGGTTGGATAATTTCCGACCTGTCTCCAATCTTCCCTTTTTGGGGAAGGTTATTGAGAAGGTGGTTGCGTGGGAGCTCCAGAGGTTTCTGGATGAAATGGATTATCTCGACCCCTACCAGTCAGGATTCAGGCCTGGATTTGGGACAAAAACGGCATTGGTCGCACTTTTGGATGATCTCTGGCGGGAGCGGGATGGGGGTAGTGCATCCAGCCTTGCTCTACTTGACCTCTCAGCGGCTTTTGATACTATCGACCATGATATTCTCTTGGAGTGGCTTCGGGGGAAGGGAGTGGGAGGCCTTGTGCTATCCTGGTTCACTTCCTTCCTCTGCAGCTGCTCTCAGTCAGTGTTGATAGGAGGGGAGAGATCCAGCCCTCGCCCACTGCTTTGCAGGGTGCCGCAGGGCTCAGTACTCTCTCCACTCCTGTTCAACATTTATATGAAGCCACTGGATGAGATCATCCGTCACCATAGACTGAGGTATCACCAATATGCTGATGATACTCAGCTGTATGTCTCAGCCCATGGTGAGTTAAGTGATGCCGTGTCCTCCCTCTTGCAGTACCTGGAGGCTGTTAGGGTTAGGGTTATATAGCTCCCTGAGGGAGCTGCATTGGTTGCCGATTTGCTTCCAGGTGCAATTCAAGGTGCTAGTTGTCACCTTTAAAGCCCTTCATGGCTTAGGACCAGGTTATCTGAGGGACCGTCTCTTGCTGCTCACATCTACCCAACCCATCAGAGCGGGGAGACAGGGAACGTTGCGGGGCCCATCCCCAAGGGAGATACACCTGGTGGGACCCAGAAGAAGGGCCTTCTCTGTGGTGGCTCCCTCTCTCTGGAGCATTATTCCCCCAGAGATTGGAATGGCCCCCACACTAATTCTCTTCCAGAAGGCGTTGAAGACCTGGTTCTGCCAGCGGGCCTGGGGAACCCAGAGCGAGATGGAGCCCATTAAATGGCTCATGTGATCAGCTGTCGCTGGGGCGGGAGGTGGGGGGATGGGGGTGATTTTATTACATTAATTTATTTGATTTTTTATTAGTTTTACTGTTTTTAAATGTGGTTTTTATATTCTTTTAAGCCACCTTGAGTCGCCATGGTCGAATAGGCAGCAATATAAATTAGGTGCTGAAGACCTGGTTCTGCCAGCGGGCCTGGATAACCCGGAGTGGGATGGAGCCCATTAAATGGCTTGTGTGATCGGCTGTCGCGGGGGCGGGAGGGGGGGGATGGGGGTGATTTTATTACATTAATTTATTTGATTTTTTATTAGTTTTACTGTTTTTAAATGTGGTTTTTATATTCTTGTAAGCCACCGTGAGTCGCCATGGGCGAATAGGCAGCAATATAAATTTAATAAATAATAATAATAAATAATAATCAGTTATTTATATTTTTGCAATAGTACAATTATTGTGTATTTTTCTTTATATAAAAATCATATCTGATTTAGTAAGCTATGGTGCCAATTCTGATAATTATTTTTACCCATCAACATTTAAAACCCACATATAATTCTATCAAGATATGATATTTCTTTGCGTAATTAACTTTTGTAACATTACTTTTTAATAGCTTTGTCTTAAACTTGGGGGTAATTGTTACTAATTAACATTCAGAAAAACTAAACATCAATTTAGAGTTTCAGAAGTAAAATCAAATACTGTATTATTTTGTATATTGAGTCTAATATAGAGAATAGAAATTAGTTTAACCCTAATATTGGAGATTGGAATATTATAAAATTTTAATGGATAATAGGAGACAAGTAGTACCCTACAATTTAGTACAACAAACAATTACAATGCATGGTGAAACAATCACAATTGATGGTGTATGGAGCCAATCTCTCATTCTTTCATTCTGTCTTTCCAACCAATAAAGTTTTAACATACTTTCCTCTTAAAGTAGGTTACTACTATTCTAATTACTCCTGTTAGAGTAGTGAAGGAGGAAGAGTAGGAGGCATTCCAGTTATAGAAGGGAATGCCAAGGAGGTAGAAGAAGCCTAATTCTGTCAGTAATGAACTCCCCATGGAGTGACATGTCCCTCTTAAGAGTGCTCCAGAATACCCACAGAAATATAACTGATATGACTGTAAGAGGTTCTTGGCAATTGGTTTATCTTTTTTGAAACACATCAGGCAGAAGGAACTATCCAAATATTCAACCCCCTTTGCCCCATTGTAGCATTCACAAAAACAGTAGTAAACAGTGTCTTTGCTGGTAATAGAACTTGTTTTATGGTAAGTTAGAAGTAGCATTAGATACATTTATCCATTCCCTTAGAAAACCTTTATTTTCCTTAGCACTTCAACGATGCCTGTTAGGTTGCATAGTTAATTTTCAACATTTGAGCAGTAAATGGTAGAGGAGTAGGGAAGAACTGCTAGTAAAATTGAGTACTCTGATCTTTGCTGTTTGATAGAAGTCAGCAAGCCTTCTTCCACTTCACTCCTCTTAAATTTAGGTAGGTTTGCTCTCCAGCCTTTATCAAATCTAATGAGAAACTTGGCATCCAAATCTGTCAGCCTTTATGCTCAGGTGAAGGGAAGATGCTGCTGAAGATTTCAGATATCCAACTTTACTTGTGTACATTTCTATAAACTCAAGGGCTTAAGTAATTGATTTTTGGAGGCTATTGAAATGTGTTGTGCAGTAGGATTCATTCTCAGTTACCCTTAACAGATGAAAGTAAAAAATACACTTGTCTTTGTGTTAACAAACTGTATTGAATTCCATTGAATAGCTGCAGCAGTATTGAATGATTTATGCTATGAAATCATGGTTTTCAACAAAATGTAAATAAATCAGTTGGTTTTTCTCCTATGTATGGAAAATTATATATGCTGCACAAATCACCTATCACTTTCTTTTTCCCCTGATGTTTTGTGCCTGTTATATTGCATATTCTATGAGTAATATAAATCAAGCACAGATATTATTCAGATGCTCTGAAGCAGAATGTTAAATGTAGTGCTGTAAGAGCTAGTTCTCAATTGATCAGCAGACTAGTACCATTTTATGCCACCTTCCTGAGATAGATGATAGATAGATCTGAGAGAAAGAAAGAGAGTGAGTGAGAAAGAGAGATGATATACAGTATAGAAAAAGAGATAGATGATAGACAGACAATAGACAGAGAGACAGACAGACAGACAGACAGACAATTGTTCTTGAGATTGTTCTTCCAGGTTAGGAAGTGAGTAGAGAAACCTGATAATCCTTATAGCAGTTTGAAGAGTATCTCCAGTTGTCTTTACTTCTGTTTTGAAATGCTAAACAAAGAACCAACAATAATTTCCTCACCCAACTTTGCCATAGGTCCTGTTCATTATTTGCTCATTCTCATCCAGTGCTAAAATAAAATAACTTCCTTTAACATTTTAATATTTCCCAATCATTATGTCTGATCAGTCCAGGATCAAATATCTTTCTTTGGTTCTTAATAATGAATCTTGCCTTAGGTTTTTAATTGGGAACTTTCCCAACAATTGGATCTCATTTGCAGAGTACATAAGCCTCTATTGTAAATATCTCTTTATTTTTATTTAGTAATTGTCATATTTAAAAACTGCCCATCTCCCTCACACAGGGATTCTGGGCAGTGTACAATAAAACACATGATACCCAAAGTTTAAATATGCGTAGAAGAATACTGAATTTGAATAGGAATTAGCAACTACCATCCACACTGCTTTAACATCAAGTTCTTTTGGGAGAGAAACATTGTTGACAAAAATTATTTCCATTATGTCCAAAGTCAACTAAACTGAGATTTGTTAAAGAGGGGGCTTACTGAATATCTCCATTTGCAGCAGTGGTGGGTTGCTACCGGTTCGGACCGGTTTGCGCGAACCAGTGGCGGAAATTTGGCCCCGTTCGCTGAACCGGTAGTGATGACTGGCTTGCCATGCCCCCGGTTCCCCAGTTGCCGCTGCTTGAAAGCGGTTGGCAACGAACCCTCTGTGCATGCGCAAAGGCTTCTGCGCATGCGCAGAGGGTCAATACCCGATGCGACGCGTGCACTTCCGAACCGGTAGGGAAGGTAAGAGAAACCCACACCTGATTTGCAGCTTAATTGAAAAAGTTTACGCATGCTCTGAACTCACCAAATTGTGTGAGAAATAAACTTTCAACTCATTCATCACTGTTCCTCTTATTGTGTCTCAACAGTAAAATAAGGCTGAGTTTTAACAGTTAGTTTTTGACCTGATTCCCATTTATTGAACAAACTAAATGTGAGAGAATGTAAAGAAGCTGGGAAAGGAATCAAAACAGTTCCTTTGTAGCTAATCAGATGTAATAAAAATGTTTCCTAATCCAAGATGGCCTTTTGTACTAATGAGCTTCACTGCCTGGCAGATCTATTTCTGCTTTTTGCAACTATTTTACTCTCTTTGTTACAAAAATAGTGCACAAAAAGTCCTCATTTAGTGACCTTCAGAACTGTAAAGTAAAATAAAATGGAAGGAAGATTGCAAGCACAGTTGTAGTTTCACTTGGCAACTGTTTTGCTTAGCAACCAAGTTCCCATTCTTAATTATGGTTGCTAAATGAGGACTATCCATATGTCCAACTCTGCTGCCTCCTTTTTATTCTTGTAACTTCAGCTTATTATCTGTGCATATTTAATCATAGAGAGGTTACTTTTATGCAAAATGTTATAAATGACAGTAGCTGGATATTTTAATTATCATTATTATTACTAAATCAAATATGCATTGTGTAAATCAATTAAAATATAGTCCCCTGGAGTACAACAAATTATATACAAGCTATGGGAACAAGCTAAAAAATGAATTGGATGAGCAAGACAATTTAAAGTATGAGTCTACAAGATGAGTTTCAATACTAATACAAAGAACAGCTTTCTTTGGATCAGGTATATTTTTCTTCAGCTAAGATATATGCAAATACTCTTAAGATGTATAATCTCTAATATATCTCTCCAAGATCAAAGTGGCCTCTGTCTTTGTTTAGTTTCTTTTTTATGGAATTTCTCAAAAACTGCCAAAACTCTATCAAAGAGCCCCTTAACAGTTGTCTCATAGACAAGAATCTCATCCATAGACACTAAAAGATATACCTGTAGTTCGTTATTTTTCTATAAATTTTGGAGACACTCATGAATCCTAAAGGAATTTTACATTGTTTGTAACAACCTGGTGAGTTAAAGTGGTTGTCAAATAGTGAGATTCTGGTACCAATTTTCTTTGCCCAAACTAGTTAATCCAGGTGTCTCTGAAAATCAGCAGCGTTTACTGTTCATATAGCATAATTATAACATAATGATTCATTATAATATAATGATTTACAGAATCTCCTTTCTGAAAGATATGAAAGGCAAAGATATTTTTCTGGGTAAGAATTGATATTATACCATTTTTGAGAACAATACACAAAATAATCAACCACATTAGTGTTCCAAACAAATTACACTTTGAAGAAACTGAGTAAGCAGTTTCCACATGGTTATCAATCAATCAACAAGTAGCTAAGTATCAGTCACAATCTGGTTGCTTCCCAGAGCAGCTGTTACAATTACTCAAAATCAGAAAAATAAAACATTCTTCCCTCTTAACCTAACATTTGGCTGTAGAAGTATGTCCCCAGATACCTTTATACCTTATTTTGTTGGACTATCATTATCTGATGAACACCATTACCAATATTTAAGAGATTCTACTCTGTTGCCATTAGGTGACCTTCTTCTTGAGTATGCTCATATACTGTAATTTGGCTACAATAACTGCTTTATTCAATGTCTAATCTTTCTGTTGCAGCTATTTATCCTCTACTGTTTTGTGAACTCATGTTCTCACCTCCAATCAGATCTACTCTAACTCTCCATATTCACTTGATGTAGTTAATTCCCTAAGTATGTTTATCACATGGAGCTAGACATTAATTAGGTTATTGTATTCTATTACAAATTTAAACAATTTCATTATATCATTTCAGCATGGAATAAAATATCTGTGCAAAACAGTTTATATGTAATACAGTACTCAAAAGGCTGGAGACCGACAAGAATGATTGAATGATGCTTTTATGCACATTCACTGGTGGGGGAAAACTGATTATTTAAAAGGTGTTGGGGAAAAACTTTATTAGATAGAAATCCATTATTCCACATTCTGCTTTTTACTTTTGTCCGTAAGAAATTAAAAATGTTGAAAAAAAGGCATCAGTGTCCAAGTAGTGGCCTTAAAAATAGCCTTATTTGTAGTAAATATGAGTAACTTGATATTGTTTTAAGCAACTGAAACTGGGAAGTGACTATACTTTGCCAAGCTGCAATAGTAGCTCTTATTGGTTTCCAAACAGAACAGATGTTATCAATCTAGAAATGATCTGCACTTATATAAGAGCTTTTAAAACTGCAGAAAAAGCAACCACAAGAGTATCTAAATTAAGTACTTCTAAGGTACAAGCTAAGAAAAATGGCTAGGCTGAAATTGAATACATGATCAAGCTTGATACATGATCAAGCTTGTCTATATGCCTAATGATCTAAGTAGGATAAAAATCAGAAAAATGAGAAGCAGTTTGGTGATCTTCTGCCTTCAGTTCTCCCTGTCATAAGGAAAAGAAATCTGTAGCTGCTTTCCTCTTTATTAGGGCTGGGAGAAGTTCTACAACAAAAGTATTTTCTTGATGCTTTCTGAACTTGGTTGTTTCACAGTGCACTGTTGATGTTACCTAGTTTGGGTAATGAAACCTCTGCAAGAAAACAACCAAGCTCACAGAGCACCAAGGACCCCTCATTTCAATCCTGAGCTACAAGAAGTATTTTCTTCTTCTACAGAGAATGTAAGTCATAGCTGATCTTTCATTTAGCTATTGTTATCTTTTATACCATCACCCATCTCCTCCCACAAATGACTGTATGACTGTAACTTTGTTGCTTGTATCCTTACAATTTATATTGACTGGTTTCTACTATGATTTGATTGTTTATTTGTACCTGGACTTTCATTAAGTGTTGTACCTTATGATTATTGACGAACTTATCTTTTCTTTTATGTACACTGAGAGTAGCCATCAACAATGCAAAAAGATATGATTGATAAAAATAATATATTTTATATTAGATATAATACATCTAATATATTATCCAATATATTATTGGATATCCACCCCATAGATTCTGGCACTTAATGCTGATGAGTTAGAGAAGTTAATGATAAATAAAAGAAATTTTGGAACAGCCCAGGTTAAGAGGGAATTGAAATATTTTGTGGTCCTCATGTAAAGCATATCTTATGTCAACTAATTCAGTTTCGAAAGCACACTATGTAGCAAATATTTTTTTTCATCTGAGCCATCTTCAGATTTTGATTTTGTTTGGCTTGGTTCTAACCACTATTAGAAAACATAACTATTTTCCTCAATCTGCCTTCATTATATAATATCAAGGCCTAAAATCCATAACAAGCTTTAGAAAATTATCTAGAAGGGAATTTGAAAATGCAGCTGCATTCAAAACCAGCCATTATTCATTCAAATATAACATAATATATGCATCTTCATGCACCTTAGAATTAACTTTTAAAAAATCCCTGACAATTTTTCACATAAGGCATGTTGCTTGTTTATTTCTAAGGGATGGTACATAGCCACACTGAATGCACTGTAGATGAGCACAAACCATTATTCTCTGTGATATTTTCTTTTCAGAGGAAAAGGTCTCAGATTAAAACTTGGTGTTGGCATAATATTTTAACTGGCTATGTATTTGCAAGCCTAGCAATTCTTATGGGAAAAAATGTATGTTTAATTAGTCAGGAGTTACCATTTTGAAGACACAGAGATTAATTTTAAATATATTGTTTCAATGTGTAATTTCTTCTGGTTTACTCATATATATATACTTCCATGTTGAAACCTACTACCATGCATATGCATATCTAAAACTATGGTAAATTGGATTACATAAATCTTTGATACTCAATTTGATTTTGAGTATTTTCATCTATATGGCCTGGGAAGGAGAGCAACTAGTTAATTTATTTTTTCTATATAATGCTTCATACCCACTTAACTGATAATTGATTTATCAAATACATGACAAATTATATTAAAGGATTAATGTTACATTCCTGCAGATAGGAAGAATTTGTGAGGAGCTCATTCATGAGTGCAAAATGGTACATACAGTAGGGACTGTTGAAGCTCCTACATGTATATCTGTTTACTGTCCAAAAGGCAAAACCCATATCATGGCATAGAGAGACTGTCATGGTATACATTTAGATATCACAGAAACTGACTGGATATTTCTATTTTGGTTTCTCTCTTCTCTAAACATGAGTTTGATTTATTCCATTTCTGCATCCATCAAGAGTCTTTCTCTTTTCTGTTCAGGTGACAAAAATCCATACAAACCTAAGTACATTTACAACATGGTACAACTCGTAAACGCTTTAGCCCAATGTACACATCACCAACAAATAACATTCCCATAAACAAATCATGTCTGTATTTTTTTCACTGATACATTTTTAAAATACTTTCAGCATTTGGGTGGTTTTAGTTTATGTGAAAAAGAATAAAAAGCCTGATGCCCAAGGCATCCAGTTGCCATAGAGCGTAAGGAAAATGACCTTGATGGAGATATGCAAAAAGCACTACATAGGCAAAAGGGATTGAAGCATTTTTTAAAAGTCCAGAACAACAAGATATCATTTGGAACTGACTCAGGCAAACACTTCCTTGATTCACTGGAACATAAGAAAGCACAGTACAATCATACTTGCAAGATTCTGTTATTAAATATTTTTAATTATCCTATAAAGTTTATTTCTCTGTAGGAAGATCTATCAAATGGGGCTGAGCGTTGCCAATTTTTTCTATTAGTGTATAAAGATATGAAAAGGTTTGTGATTAGGAAGTTGTTTTACCATGTATGCAGCATTCTGTTAAAATTAGGTGCTAAATATATAAAGATCCAACTCAAGTCAATACCCGGTAAATGTGGAATGGCTGAGATTATGCACATTGTATTATGTGTTTTATGCACATTGTATTATGCACATTGTATTATGTAAATGTGAAGTGGCTGAGATTATACAAAGATGTTGAGACTCTAGAAAGAGTGCAGAGAAGAGCAACAAAGATGATTAGGGGAGTAGAGGCTAAAACATATGAAGAACAGTTGCAGGAACTGGGTATGTCTAGTTTAATGAAAAGAAGGACTAGGGGAGACATGATAGCAGTATTCCAATATCTCAGGGGCTGCCACAAAGAAGAGGGAGTCAAGCTATTCTCCAAAGCTCCTGAGGGTAGGGCAAGAAGCAATGGGTGGAAACTAATCAAGGAGAGAAGCAACTTAGAACTAAGGAGAAATTTCCTGACAGTTAGAACAATTAATCAGTGGAACAACTTGCCTCCAGAAGTTGTGGGTGCTCCAACACTGGACGTTTTTAAGAAGATGTTGGATAACCATTTGTCTGAAGTGGTGTAGGGTTTCCTGCCTAAGCAGGGAGTTGGACTAGAAGACCTCCAAGGTCCCTTCCAACTCTGTTATTTCATAATTTCACATTTTCTCCCCATCTCAGCTTTATTTATTGGCACACAAATTTGCACAGGACTACTGAATTATACACTGAGTCTTATGTTATCAAACTGGTATTCTTGGTCCTAAAGAAATGTACTTAGTATCAGTGATATTGGAAACAACAATGACAAAAAAAGACAGTTTGACCAGAGAACTGAAAAAGAATTTAAGTAACTCTTCCTTAGAACAGATTATCAGTGTTTTCATTAGCAGTTTCATTCATTCATTTTTGTCATTTGTATGCCATTGTTGGAAGAAAATGTCCTTCTTGGCTCAGTTCCAAGTGGGGGAAAAGACACTGGAAACATGGAGACTGCTTGGAAAGATGATTTAATGGTGGACAGAAGGACCACATGGTTTGAGGTCCCTAGGAAAAAGGGGAATCACATGCCTCGAAGATGTTGAAGAAGAAAAGAAGGGAGTTGCTGAGAATCCCTGAGTTTTTTATATCCGCTGTTGAGCCCCACCTCAGAGTTTCCTGTTCCTGTATAAGAAATGCACTCTGATTTGTGGTCAGACTCCCAGGGGGCGGGGGTCTTAGCTAACTCTGTAGGCTTTTGTCTGTGTCCCAGGCTTGGCTGATGTAATCTTCCCAGGTGCCATTGCTGAGTTTCTGTTTGCTAGATGGGTCTGCCTGAAGGGGGTAGATCTTTGTTATGTAGAATAGACTGCCCGTTGACAAAGGTGGGGGGAATGAGTGAACTGGGCTCTGGCCTTAATGGTCCATTGACAAAGGTGGGGGCTATTAAGAGTGAGTCTATTTCCTGCCTAAAAACATGTTTCTCCCATCCAAGGAAATATAATATTCTGCCTTTTTAATATTTCCTAAAATATTTCATTTTCTAGGAGAGGGGTGGGTGTTAACTTCCTACACCATCATTAGAAATAGTTTTCTACAAGATACAATAGTTCACAGAACAAACAGGATTATGTTAAAATCACATTTAAAAAATAAAACAATTCATGCTGCATAGGTATAAAATGTGTAAAAGTTATCACTTACTCATAAACATTCTTGTTTTAAAGAATTTCTTAAAAGGTTCCTGGAAAGTTATTTCCTGACCTTAGAGCTAACAATGCGAAGGCTGTATTTCTGGCTACAGTGGGCCAAAGTCTGGGGTTCAATCATAAACAATTGGTTTAATCAAATGAACGCAAATAGTCCTTCAGATTACCTGAGCCTAAAATTTTTGGAAAATTAGATATACAGGAAAATCAGAATTGTAAGCAGCTTTTGAATTCATGTAGAATGCCAATCTTCATACTTTTTGTGGGTTTCCCCTTCCTCCTCCTGTTCTCCCTCCCACTTTCCTCCTCTTCCTGACTTAAAAAAAATTACTGATATTCAGAAATTCATTATCGAGTCATTGATTTAGAACAAGAAGCAGCATTTTCACCCATACTATCTTTATAATATTTTCTGTTAGTGCATAATATTGAAGTAGGAAAAGCTGTGTCATTTCTATCTTTAATCTTTCAAAAAGATGAATGAAATTGTGTTCAAAGTGAGATTCTTCGCTTATGTTGCAGTATTTAAAAAGGGAAGGATGAACAGGTAGCTGCTTTATTAAAATATCAGGAGAAAACATTTATCTGCTGGTTTTTCTTTCTAATGTTTATAAATATTTAAGGGAGTGAAAGTAATTTCATTGTGCTACTTTACTTCATGAACCAGAGTGCAGTCTTGCCAGCTGAATTGCTACTAAGCAATGAAAACAGATTTATCTAGGATTCTAAATAATGCCCTTCTTACTTCATTTTGTAAGATACTTAGTAATATTTAATTTATGAAAATTAAATTGCAAGGGTAATGCTGAGGAGAGTATGATCAAATAATTCTTAATTCAAATATTGCTTGAAATTACTTACTAGAGTATTAATTTTCTTAATTATTAGACTGAAGCAGATATAAATACCCTAACAGTCACACAAGGAGTGTAACAAGGTACAGGGGAAAAAAAGAGTGAAAAGAAATTGACAAAATAAATTAAGAGCAGGATATAAAAGGAGAGAGAAAATGTAACTAAATCTAGTTTGGGACAATGAAATGTTTGTCAACCACACTTGCCTTTTCCAAATCCATATACCATATTGTATATAAACATTATTTTGCTAGTATGTGAAATTGGGATCATTGTATTATTGAAATGTGTTTGAATATTAGTATTATAATTTGTAGTGTCCGATGTCAAGAACAAGAAAAGTCATGCAGAGTTACTTCTAAGCAGCTTTATTTATTGTTCCTCACTTATAGACTTCTTGATAAACTAAAGCAACTGCTTGTATCATTATCTACTCTGAGTACTTTTTTAAAAGGTTTATTGGGTTTTTATTTTTAAACAAAATAAAATAAACAGTGGGGCCTCTGAGTATGGTTCATGTTAATACAAATAACAACAGTCAATTGTTACATTAATCAAACTTATATAATCCTAATATTAATGTACTTGATTATTTTAAAGTAGTTATTCAATATTTCAATGTTCCATTCTAATGTCAACGATCTTCTTGAACATACTGTACATAGTCATACCATCTTTCAACCTCTCATCTTTCCATCTAATTATTACTTATTTTCAATTTATATAGAAATGATAACTACTAATATTCCCCATAATTCTTGTTTCTACCTCTATTCTGGCTTCTAGTCAGGTCACTCTTACTAATCCTAATGTTAAGACACATATTTATGTTAATACATAGTCCTTTATATAAAGGTGTATATTCTTATTTCTACCTCTATTTCTAGTTTTTAATCAGGCCATCATTATATTAGAAAAAAGAAGAAAGGGAAAAAGGGAAAAAAATAACTCTATTCTATCCATCATCCCTTGTCCATTTTAATACTTCAATTCTTATTCGTTTTTTGACTTTCCTCCCATACTCCTCTCTTGGATCTTTGTCAACATCTGTATCTTCATTATTCCATCTAAATATTTCTCCCATCTCTATCCTCCTAAGCTGCCAAATCTCCAGTGTATCCACCCATACTCCTATCTCCCTTTCAAAAACACCTTCCAGATTATCCAATTCCAATTCCATTTTTATATCTCTCAAAAAGTTTTTCTCATCCTCTTGTTTTATTTGGTGATTTGTCTGTTCTATCTTTTTGTCCATTCTTTCTGCCGCCTCCTCTCTTTCCTAGACTCTTTGATCTTTATTCATTTCCAGTTGTATCATATTTTCTACTTTGTCACTTATGCCTTGGATTAAGTCTTTTATCTCTCTTTGGTTTTTTGTCATGGTATCCCTAATGCTTTGAAACATCCAAGCCATTTCTCTTGAAATCTCACTCATTTCCCCCTGAAAAGGCATCTTGTCTTAGTTTAATAAGTCCACTTTTAGTCAGGGCCACAAACAATATATTCAGTTCCAGTTTTGCTCATCAAAGAGTTCAATAATCATAGCTCTTTACATCTCAGGGTTATTAATCAATTCCATTTAAATAGTCCAGACAGTTTCTGCACAACAAAAGTCACTTTACTTTACTTTAAAGTCTTCCTTATCACAATAGTAAAGTAATTTATTATCGGACAGTTAGTATCACCACAATCCTTCAAAAAGATGTTATTTCTTCTGTCAAAATTTTCCTAGATTTGTAGGGGTGTAGTATATTCCATTCACCAGTAGATGGCAGCATCAACAGAGGTTTCAGCATTGTTTCAAATGTGATAAATTAAAATCCAAATTTAATTCAGTTTATAGAGACAAAATTAAATCAATTTAGGTACATAGTTCCAGCATATTATAATGCCTTTCCATAACAACGCCTAACCAGTTTAAAATCCAATTTTCTTTTATTAAAAGATCTTTAGCTTTTCTCCCCTCAGTTCCTTTCATTCAGGTCTAGGATTTTTTTCTCTATGGTTATTCACCGCTTTTAAAAAGGTAATTCCAAGAGTCTCTTTTCTTCTCTGGAATTTCTTCTTTTTTCCTTTAAGTTTAGGGACTAAATGCAAAAAAAGAAAGAATCTTCTCACCCAGCTCCAATCACTGTTCACTAACTCCACTCCACCACCAGTCTTAGGTGTTCCTTGGCTGCCCCAGCTTCGTGGCAGCCATGTTTTGGCTGCCTCTTCTCCTCGTCGTGGCTGAGAGGGAAAGAAAAACCCCGGGTCAGGCAAGTGTTGTGGCCCACCAGCGGCCAGCAGAGCTGGCAGCAGATTCAGACAGTGAGGAGGTTGGGAAGGAACATGGGCCAGTCCTGGAGTCTGGGGAAGGCTCTGGCGAGTGCTCTGCATCAGAGGCAGAGTTGGGGCCAGGGCAGTCTGACAGTTGTCGGTTGCCTTTGGAGCCAGACATTAGTGGGGCAGACGAACAGCTAGAGCCTGTTCCCAGAGTGCGCATGCGCAGAGTTGCCAGACAAAGGGAACAGCTGAGGAACAAGGGTCAACTTGGGAGGAAGGCCACAGGTGGACGATGAATGGCCCCTCCCATAGGGAATAAAAGAGGAGCGAAAGGGGAGGGGAGTTTACAGGAGACAATTAGTTCATTTGGGCGATGATCTGTTCCTGCATTCTTGCCAAGTATTGTCTGTTATAGTGTGGAGTCTGAAAGATATCAGCTTGGCAGCTCTCCAAGCCTGATAAAGGTCTGTAATTGGGAAATATCTTGAAAAACTGTTGGCCAGGACTTTGCTGGAGAGGAATTCACTGTAAACTAAATAAAAGGGGTTTTATCGGGACATGGAGTCGGCTTCGTGCTTTTGGGGAAGCCTAGGTCAGAACAGCAGGAGAGTTGTGACTCTCTGTGACCTCACATGGCGCCCCTCTTTGCTTCACTGCCCCTACGGGGCGGCTTTGGCTCCTTTCGGAGCCCACCAATGGTGAGAACTCAGCACAGGAACGTGGAGACCTGCGTGTCCGATCCCGCTGTGACGTCAACTGGAAGTCCCCTCTGAGAACTTCTAAGAAGGAGCTACTTTGATCCTTTTTCTCCCAACTAAACTGTCTAAACTTTGCTGTATGTTCCTCCAGTCCTAGGAATCCAGACTACACTCCACCACATTCTGTTAAGTCTTCTTCCTCTTCTTTTTTCCTTTTTGTATTGGAATGTAGATTGACCTCTTTCAACCAGTTACATACTCCAGAATTTCTAGCATAGCTTAGTTGGAACTTTGCTGATCTTTCTTCTGTTGCTGTAGACTTTCCATCAGTTCTTGTAACTTTCTGACTTAGTAATGCCTGGACAGTGCATCAAACTTCATCTTCTAGTACTAGAGGTCACAGATTTCATGAGTACAGTACATCCTACTTTTTATGTAGTCCAGACCTGTATTGTTTTGGTGGTCATGAATTTATAAATGGATACTGAGAGTTTCTGTTTTGTTTTTTTAAAGAAGCAGACAGTTTTGTAACAGAGTTAGTCATTCCTACCACAATTTTAATAAAAGTATAGTGGCAATTTTGGTTTAGTGAATATTTTCCAAATGCTGATGGGGTTTTTTAAAAAAATAAATAAATAAATACATGTAATTACTATACAATAACACACTGATATATTTTTTTCCACAAATTGGCAAGAGAAGTATTAATATAATTGTTTTTGCTGTAATGCCTGTCCCAAGTACAAACCAATACAAGGCTGTAATTATAAACATTGTTATAATTAGTTCCTGACAGCTCAAGTCTATTAAAAAGAGTCATTTTTATGTAGTTGCTCTTCTTACAGACTATAAATCAGCCTTTCTCAATTTCTTTTTACCTGGAGAAACCCTTAAAACAATTTTCAGGTGTCAAGGTGCCCCTGCATAAAAAAAAATGCCAAAAAATAGAAAAGCTTCACAATACTATTCACTTCTACCCTACACAATCCATGTTTTACCATGTTTCTACAATCAGCAAAGTATCAGGCTGGCAACTGAATCACAGCATATAAAAGTTCCCATTGCTGTAAGGACTACCATTAGATGATATGCAAAGTTCAAAAAACAATATATAATTTGCTTCAATCACAATATCTCATGGAACTGTAATAATTTTTCATTGTCCCAGTTCCATAAGTTGGGGCTGTCCTCACACACACCATGCAAGTCTTAAGAGGGAAGAGAAATTTCAGCAGGCCCTCTTTCAATGACCAGGCTGGATAGCAATTCAGTTCTGTCAACTGACAGCATGACATGGGACAGTTGGTATGCAGCTGTTAAATATACTTGACCTAAACCCATAAAACACAGAATAGACCTACATGCAGTTCCCTATAGTTTGCTTGGGATTAAAATCTTTCAAAAGAGCTTCTGGCCCATTTATGCTATTATATAAAGTTCTTAGACTACAACTACCATGTTTCCCCAAAAATAAGACAGGGTCTTATTTTCGTTTGACCCCCAAAATATGGCCTTGGCCTTATTATCGGGGGGGGGGTGTTCTTATTATTTTGTGGGTGCAGGAGGCCCCTAAACCTCGGCCCGTGGCAGAGGGACTGGTGTTGGAGCGCCAACCAGCTGCTTCGCCGGTGCCACTCAGGCCGCCGCCTCCAGCAATCGTGGCAGCATTTTCGTTGCTTCCTGAGGTGAGGAGGTGAGGTGAGGGGGAGGCGAAGGGGGGAACATGCCCCACATGCACCTGCCATCCACACGGAATGGCCTCGCGGATGCCGCTCCCGCAAACCGTAGCTCGCGCGCCCCTTCTCTTAGTGGCCACCACAAAAAGAGCGGCTGGAAAAAAACCTCTTGCCAGTCCTAGCCCTGTTAACCTTGGACTGGGGGAAGGGGGACTGGACCTGAGCTCCGAGCAGTGGCCAGTGCGGGCTATCTGCGCAGCCATGAAGCGGGATCGGCGTGGACGGTTCTTGCCCGCAGCATTGCCGGTGAGGATCGGGTCAGAGCCGCTGCTGCTGCCGCCCAAGTTCAGCAGGCCAGATTCGGTGAGCCAGATGCACTACTGCTGCTCGGCTCGGGAGAAGAAGAGAGAAGAGGAGGCACTGTGAGAGAGCCCATTTCTCACGTTCTTGCCCTCCCGGGTGGCAGCAGCACGTTCAGCTCCCTGAATCTGGCCTGCCGATCTCGACCGGCGAGGGGGAATGGCAGGTGGGGGTGGCAGGTGGGGAGGGGTGGGGTGGGGTGGTGGAGAAGCGAGATGCATGGAGCGAGATGGGGATCCCCTTGCCGTCTCTTCTCCCCCCCCTCTCCGGGCATGGCAGGAGCTGGAAGCCCAAGATTAGCAGGCCAGATTCGGTGAGCCGGATGCACTGCTGCTGCTCGGCTTGGGAGAAGAAGAGAGAAGAGGAGGCACTGTGAGAGAGCCCATTTCTCACGTTCTTCTCTTCCCAGGCGGCGGCAGCGCGTTCAGCTCCCCGAATCTGGCCTGCCGATCTTGGCTGGCTCGGTGGCTTTTATTATTTATTCGGAATCAAGCCCAGCGCCGAATCTCAGCTCCTTTTCAGGGCAGGTGCTCGGGGGACGCGCATCAGTTGCTTTTCCTTGGGGGGAAGTGCGGGGGAGAGCCGCAAACCCAGCGGCGTACTCCGAGCAGAAGGAGACGAATTTCACCAAGGCTGGGCTGCATTGTCTGCCAAAGCGGCAGGGTTGTGTAATGCTCCAGTTGGAAAGGAAATCAGGGGGCATGAAAGGGTGGTGGTGGTGGGGAGAGATAGCCATGAACTCTCTTCCCAATGATTTATTTAAACAGCCAAGCACCACCAGGAAGACTTTTTCATCCGCTAGTCGGAGCGAAGGACAGACCCCGCTTTGCCTTCTGCAAATGACCAGTGCCCAACTAAGTCCAGGGGAAAGCCACAGATGGGGAAAAGGGGCACGCACGGGGATGGTCATTTTGTCTGCGGTGGAGTTTCCTGTCGGGCCGTGCGAGCTCCGGAATCTTTGGAATTAACGGAGCTGCAAGGCCAGACCAAGGCAACCCCAACCCACTCGCTCTCTCTCACACACATGCACACACACACAAGGAAACTTCATGCCCCCCGACTTCCTTTCCAACTGGAGCATTACACAATCCTGCCGCTTTGGCAGACAATGCAGCCCAGCCTTGGTGAAATTCATCTCCTTCTGCTCGGAGGACGCCGCCGCTGGGTTTGCAGCTCTCCCCCCCACTCCCCCCCAAGAAAAGCAACTGATGTGCATCCCCCGAGCGTCCCGCCTGCCCTGAAAAGGAGCCGGGATTTGGCGCTGGGCTACGCCGAGAGGCTGGCTTGATTCCGAATAAATAATAAAAGCCACCGAGCCGGCCGAGATCGGCAGGCCAAATTCAAGGAGCTGAACGCGCTGCCGCCGCCCGGGAGGAGAAGAACATGAGAAATGGGCTCTCTCACAATGTCTCCTCTCTCTCTTCTTCTCCCGAGTGGCAGCGGTGCATCCGGCTCACCGAATCTGGCCTGCCCGATCTCTGGCAGCAGCGGCTCTGACCCGATCCTCGCTGGCAATGCTGAGGGCAAGAACCGGCCACACCAATCCCACTTCATGGCTGCCCAGACAGTCCACACCGGCCACTGCTCGGTGCTCCAGCGCCAGTCCCCCTCCCCCCAGTCCCAGGTCGACAGGCCTAGGACTGGCAATAGTTTTTTGTGGCTGCTCTTTTTGCAGCTGCCACTAAGAGAAGGGGTGCGTGAGCTAGGGTTTGTGGATGGCAGGTGTGTGTGGGGTGCGTGGGGCATGTTCCCCCTCCCTTTCCCCCCCTCTCCAGCCTCGCCTCCTCCGTTGTGTTGTTTGCGCGGCAGCTGTGCATGCGTCTAAGTATTTGGGGGGGGGACTTATTTTTAGGGGTGCTTATTTTAGCACATGCGCTTGAAAGCCCAATTGGGCTTATTATCAGGACAGGTCCTAGTTTTGGGGAAACACGGTAGTAGTAGTAACATCGTGTTGTTTGCGCAGCAGCTGCGCATGCATCTAAGTATTTGGGGGGGGGGGTATTTTCAGGGGGGCTTATGCACTCAAAAGCCCAATTGGGCTTATTATCGGGACAAGTCCTAGTTTTGGGGAAACACAGTAGCCCAAGTGTTTTTCTCTAATAGTAATTGTCTATAGCAGCCTTTCTTAACTGGGGTTCCATAAAATTATGATTCTTTATCATTTCACTTTTTTCTTCTTTTAGAAACAAATCCATAAAAGACTTCTCCAGTCTTTTAAAAAAGCTCTTCTTCTTAATGGATTTAATGATTGAAGAAGATGAGAATTAAATAAGGGATTGAGATGTTTTCTGGAATAATGAAGATGAAATTGGTTTGTTAATATATGTTGAAGAGAAGGTCAGAAGTCACTATATTCATAATTTTAGTCTCTTTCTCGTTTTTCTTTTCTTGCACTTTTATTTTTTTCTTTCCTATTTTTTATTTAGACTGACTTTTATTTTTTGTGAAATTTTTAATAAATAGAAATAAAAAAAATATTGGCAAAGCTTAGACAGTTTTACTACAGAAAACATTGATTCATTGAGCTGAAATCAGCACATCTACCAGCCCTTTTGTATATAACATTACAATGCCACATCGCTCAATATGAGTGGTTGGTTGGTTTACATTTATTCCAGGACTAATAAAAAGATTGCCTGGGGACATGTTTTTCTTGAAGCCAACACTTCTGCTTTGGAATTGTTCATCTAGCAGGGTAAACTTCAATCATTTTCCTTGATGTTATCTTGCTAAAATTGTTGAGCTTCTTTTGCCTTATTTATTTTCTTGTATTAGCAAAATTTGTACTATTTTTTAAAAAATGTATTCATTTTAGAATACTGGCATTATAACAACAAGCACAAGAAGAAGAATTGCTGTATAAAAATATAGCATGGTGGTGTAATAGTTAAAATTCAGTATTTCAGGCAAACTCTGTTTACAATCTGGAGTTTGATCCTGAAAGGGCTCAACTTAGCTTTCTATTCTTCTGAGATTGATAAAATTAGTACCCAGATTGTTGGGGGCAATACACTGACATTGTATACTGCCCAGAGAGTTCTGTAAAGCACTATGCGATGGTATATCAGTCTAAGTGCTATTGCTATTAATTATTCTACATTAATTTCTGTAGAATTTAATTTCAGTGCTGAGGGAATAACAAATTAAAAAAAACATGTAATAACAAAATAACAGTATAAGTTAGATTTCTGTATTTATCACATTTGATATTTATTTTTAAAGAACCTTAAAACAATTCTCCCAAATTGATTATACTT
Organism: Thermophis baileyi; assembly: GCA_003457575.1. Lineage (NCBI taxonomy): Eukaryota > Metazoa > Chordata > Lepidosauria > Squamata > Dipsadidae > Thermophis > Thermophis baileyi. Next base: position 5,372,300 of record QLTV01001459.1, read on the forward strand.
TCAATATAGCCTGATTGAGTGATCACATGCCATCAAGTTATTGTTGATTCTTAATGTATAATATGATCTGTCCATAAGACATGGTGATCTGTCCTTAACCTGTTTTTTCAACTCTTCCATTGGCACCCCATTGTCATTGTAACTAAGTCTATCCACCATGCTACTGGTCATCATCTTCTCTTCTCTTCTTGCCCAGCTGTTTTGGACAAATATGGATTAGCTCATTACCAGCCGAGAAGCTTTCTCAACTTCTTCTGTAGGAATTTGGTAGCAATGAGAGAAACAGAGAATTCGGATGCCTCCCTCCTCTATAACTGATTGGCAGATTGTATAATGTGCTACATGGACCAAAAGATGGTTTACCATTGTCAATAGGCACATCTATTCAGTATCATCTAGTCTGGCTTTGAATTATGATAATGGTCTTGCTCAGGGGTGAAATTCAAAATTTTTCCCTACCAGTTCTGTGGGTGTGGCTTGGTGGGCGTGACAGGGGAAGGATACTGCAAAATCTCCATTCCCACCCCACTCCAGGGGAAGGATACTGCAAAATCCCCATTCCTACCCCACTCCAGGGGAAGGATACTGCAAAATCCCCATTCCCTCCCCACTCCTGGGGGAAGGATATTGCAAAATCTCCATTGCCACCCCACTCTGAGGCCAGCCAGAGGTGGTATTTGCCAGTTCTCCAAACTACTCAAAATTTCTGCTACCGGTTCTCCAGAACCTGTCAGAACTTGCTGGATTTCACCCCTGGTCTTGCTCTTCTTTATCTCAGAAAAGGCTGTCTTGGAAACTGTCAACTATTCCCATTGACTAACTAAACATTTTATTTAGATGAAGACATTTTGTCTGTGAAATCCTTGGTGCTCTCTGAGTATAGTTGTTTGCTTGCAAATGACACCAGTGTATTGATGATCTTGCCTAGTCAAGTAATTAAACACCTGCAAGCAAAATCCAAGCTCAAAGAGCACCAAAGACTCCTCAGTTCGAGCTACATATATATTTTCTCTTGTTGAAGACATTTAGTTTCTTAATATCAAGGATCACTTCAAGATAAGAAGTACAGTCATTGAGGTTGATTTTACTTTGGCAGACTGCCCTAACTTCTTTAGAAAGAGTTTTCCAAAGTAGATTGGAGTAAATTTAAAATTCCGATACATATGCTGTATATTGAAGTAAGATAGTCCAGGAATAGATATGCTATATCTTTCAGTTGATCATGTTATTTGCTTTGCAATTTCTATTCTGTGAAATGGAAATAATTGTAGCATGTTGCAGAGATAGTTACTAGAGAGAACTCAGTAGTATTTTTCAAATTAAACAAGTTACCCCTTGTGATTGATTGTGAAGAAACAGAACAATACTCTACCACAGGCTTATTACATGAGTTTCGGCAAGAATAAATTCTTACGATTGGGAGAAAAAGCAAATGTACTTTTTTGTTGTTATCATTCCAGAATTCTCTCATGCAAGCACTCTGATAATATATAGCCTTCAGACAAGGCATTTTCTAATACAAAACACATCAGTATGACATTTTACTGTGCACAGAGTAGAAAGAAATGGCTCACAAATTTTCTTTCTCCACTTTTGCTTCCATATTTCCATTATTGGCCACGAATAATAAATTGCATCTCCAAAAGCAGAGAACTCCCCCCTCAAAAGCAATGTCTAAAAATGCATTATAATGAATTATCACTGTCCCTCAGGAATTAGAATAGATGTAAAAGGTAAGATAAATAGTTTGAGGAACAAAAACTGAATTTAGTTTTTAGTTTTTTGCTTTCATATTTATTTTAGTATTTATTGTGCTTTAGTATTTATATTCATCTTGAAACAATACATTAGAGAACATTTATACAAAATTTGAATTATAATATATTTAAGGTTTTTTAAAAAAATATGGTATTTGATATTTTGAACAAATTAATAACATTAATGATATTAATTAATACTAAATAATTTGGAATGTTGAAGATGGAAGAGTCAAATATAAGTGATACTCTGAATATATATGATAAATGGAGTAAGTGATATCCTATCAAATAAGAACTAAGCAACAGTAGCTTTTATGAACAGTTCAAAAAATTTAAAGGGAAGGAAATTGAAGGAAGAAAATTTAAAGGGAAGGAAATTGAGAGATTTTCTTGATCTCCTTCCTTACCATGTATGAAAACATTGTATGTATCTTTAGCCTTGATAGACTAAATGGTAGCATGGATTAAATGAGCAGTGAATAGCTCAGCACAATCAGAATTCCTATATGATATAGTTCTTAAGATCTTTGGCAAAATATGGAGATTTTATTTTATTTATTTATTTGTTTGTTGGTGCGCTGGTGCACTTATGCACGCCCCCTTTACGGACCTCTTAGGAATGGGGTGAGATCCACGGTAGACAGTTTGAGGTTGAAGCTGTGAGGGTTTGAGGCTGTAAAAACGGAGTTGGATAGAGCATTCCAGACGTTGACCACTCTGTTGCTGAAATTGTATTTTCTGCAATCGAGTTTGGAGCGGTTTACCTTGAGTTTGTATCGATTGTTTGCCAGTGTATTATTGTGGTTGAGATGTAGACGCAGGGAGCTTGTGCAGGGACACACTTCCCTAATCACTCTCCACATTTACAAATTCTGAGTACATAATGCAAATGTTTGATTTAATTATACCAGCAGAATAAACAATGCCTGTGATAAATGTCACATGAAGTGTTAATATGTTTAAATGAAAGGAGTTTTACATTTCTTTTATGCATATGGAGGAACAAAAAATTTTCTGTCTGATTTCAGAAGAAAATAGGGTTTATATTAAAATTTTGTGTTCAGCTTGAAATTATATCTTGCTTTTGGAGTGTCTATATTTTTCAAAAGGCATTGAAGTTCTTGTTTGTTTTTTGAAAAAGCAGTAGTAAATCTGCTTACATATGTATACTCTGTGTGTGTGTGTATTCAAATTCTATAGGTAAAAGTGTAATATTTGATTACTTAGAGAAACAAATATTACTTTATTCTTTGCATAATATTTTGTCACACCTTCAGAACAGGACTATGTTTTTAGCAGGGGTGAAATGCTCCCAGTTCGGGCGTGCCTGTTGGTCGTCGGAGAGCCGATAGCGATGGTAGCACGAGGCATCGCCCACCCGCCCGGACGCCACCATTTGGGTTCTTTTACCCTCTGCACAGAGGGTAAAAGAACCCAAATGGCAGTGTCCGGGCGGGTGGGCAACACCTCACGCTACCGTCACTATCGGCTCTCCGACGACCAACAGGCACGCCCGAACCGGGAGCATTTCACCCCTGGTTTTTAGGTATAACAGAAAGAAGGAGCAAAAATGTTGGAATTGAAAATATTAAAATAAATTAATATAATTAACACAGCATCATGAGTAAACCAGTTTAACCATTCAGAAGAGTGAGATGATTATTATCTACTGGTAATGTAGGATGATGACAAGGGAAACTGAAAGAACATATCATTCTAGTTTAGATTCTGGCTCTATCATCTTGCCAATGATGGTAACTGATGGGGATGGGTACATAAAAATGGAGGAAGAATCCATCTTCCCACATAGTTAATTAACCAGGCCTAATCTATGAGCGTGAAATAGATAGGTGTGTGCGGAACCTCTTGTTACTTGACTTAAGAGGCAGATAGACTTAAAATGACCAGTAAGGTACCTTAAGCAGTGCTTGGGATAGAACAAGCTTAGGCTATAGCTATACCAAGAAAAAAAAAGTTCAGGAAAATAAAATCCTGTTATCCTTCTCTGCTAAGGAATATTGCTTGGGTTCCCTGGGAAAGTGTTTGTTCTCCAGAGAAACAACAAAATGCTAAATTGTCAGGATGCCCAGAAGCACAAGAAGAAAGCCAGAGAAATACAGCTACGCAGTATGAGAAGTACAATACCAAACACTGTACTGAGATATTATGTTCACACTAACAGGTTTTTCACAATAAAAACACATTCACCAGAAAGAACTGTGACTCTCTTCAGACTCTCAACACGGCATCTTTCAATGCTTTACAGCATAATTTCAAAGGCACTGTACACAGTACTAAAAAAAAAAAATTATTGCATTTTAATACTGAGAATTTTGTTTATAATAATTTTTTTCTAATGATCTCTGGTAAAGAATTTGTCATTTCAGTGCTACTGTACCCTGAAGTAACATTTTCACTGAGCTATGGCCAAGATTTTTTTTAACTTGAAGTAGCATCTTTGCTTCATATGAAGAGGATATTTTTGCTCTTAGGTGCTGAATTTAAAATTAACATTAAATTGCATTTGTCACACTCTCGCCCATTCAGACAGATTCTTTGATAACTTTTTGCAATCCCTTTTTGCATTTATTGACTAAAATAATGCAAACCTGTCCACCTCACTGTTGTCACCCCTCCCACATGTCCAGTAAACTGACTCATGAAGGAACCAAAAGTCCACTACTTTCAGCAGTGCCCATTTATTGATCCAGACCTCCTTAGAAACTGGCAGACCTATAAAAGAGAGATGTATAATGATGAGCTTTGCAGTAAGTATTATCATGAGGAGAGCAATTGATCAATATGTTATTCCAACACTGATAAAATAGGGTCAATAAATAAGGATAGAATTAATTTAACAAGCAGTTTATCATATTTCACCACTCACCCATTCCCCAAATCATCCTCGCAAAAGAAGCAGCCAGCTGGAAGAGTTCTAGATGAGAAATTAAGAAATTAAGAAATAATTTAAAGTCATCTCCTGCCCTATTTTAGCTTAAGTTTCTCCTTCTGGTCCCTCAGGCTCAGTGATAGGTCAAAGGCAGATTTATATCTGAAGGGGAAGGGGAAGGACTCTAAATCTTAAATTGCCTCACAATGAATCAGACCATTGATCCACTTAATTCAGTTCTGTTTATATTAGAGTTGGGCAGAGTTCACCTCTATGCAATCTGTCAATTGTTTTTTAGAAATACAAAAACCACCAGCTACAAAAAATACAAAAAAATAATTACTTTATTCTAAGTGTATTTTACTTTGGGGTAAAATACACTTAGAATAAAGTAATTATTTTTTTAAAGGAGTATAAGGATAGAATGGCATGGAGAACTGCTGTAACCTAGATTTAGTTAGATTTCCTTCTTTTTTCTGCTTCTATGGCTTTATTTTTTTTTCCTTACCATATCTCAGTTTTGTTTTATTTTACACTTTGTATAACATTGCTTGTCTTAAAATGGAAGATTATTATGGGCATTATGTAAGTATGTATTTAATAAAACTAAAATAAAGTTTTGAATTTAACTCCCAAGGAGTTCTGAAGCAGCAAATTAAATTTGGCTCTTTGGCATTGTTTTGGAAAGTTTTGAAGGCGATTTGGACTTTCTGGCTTTGCAAAGACTGTGACTGAATTAGAGATCAGTAACAAGTGTGATCAATGTTGTCTGACTGTTATGTCACAGTCTGCAAAGGGTCCAGATAATGTGTTTCCTCTAGCTGCAACTTTACCTAAACAACTTTCCCTAAAAAGTTTGGGAAATAGGATTAAGTTTTTCCAGCAACTTTATCCATCAATTGCCTGGTCTGTTTCTCACAGTGGCCCTCTAAATATTCTTGTGGTCCTTTTCTTCCCAGCAGGGAACAGTTTCAAAAGGGTCACTCACCAGCTATATGTGAATGCAGTAACAGCAGAAAAATAATTATGTTTTTCTGCTCTTATTGCCACAATGAATTCCCTAATATGTGGTCTACTCATGTTATGTTTCTCCCAGAGATTAGCATGAATGGGGCCATTCAAATCTCTGGGGGAACCTAACATGAATATGCCCTAAAGACCTGGCTTTTCCCAAGGTTCTGGCCTTGGGCTGGATTCAGGGGTCCATGAATGAGAAGTTTCAATGAATGTTGATTTACCATTCAGTACATAGTGAATTCTAACTATCCTTCCTTTTCTGTTGTGCTTGTTATTTTATATCTTTAGTTTTTAATTTTGTATATTGCCCAGTTGTCAAGGAGCTGGGTAGCCCTAGTAACAGAATTATAAATAAATATGTCATTCCCAGAAAAATAACTATTAATTGCCTATGAGCCATGCCATTAACCTTCCAACTATAGAAAGTAAACAATAAAGGGTGTAGTTTATGATAATTAGTAACAGCTTATAGTTTTTGAGAGTTTTTAAAATGGCATAAGATACTATCTTCATGGTTTCAGTACAACCTCTGTATATAATTTAGACTGAAGAATGTAAGATCTCTTTGTACTCTTATTAATATTGTAGGAGGAATAATTTAATATGTAACCCTTGAAGTTAGGATTTATATTCTCTAAAGGTTATAGCATCCATGGTGTTTATATCCCACTCTGCCAAATAAAATAAAAATAAAAATGAAGCAGCTGTGGTTAAATCTTTTATCAAAACAAATCTCAGTTGGATCAAATTGAATCTTATTGCATTCAAATTTCACATTTAAATAGGATCTTGGCTGGTTTGCACCTAACTCACATCCTTATATTCAGGAAATTATTCTGAGTATCAGATGAAACTCCAATCAATCAAACAAAAATACCTTATTCATTATCCAAGTATATGTAGCTGTGCAAAAAAAAATATTCAATCACGTGAGTAAATAACTTATCAAAGTTTATCTGATTAACAGTGAACTAAATCAATGTTAAATTAATATGGTTGTTGAGTAGTGGTCAAAATACAAAGAACGTTTGAGAGGAACTTGCTATGTTGGTATAAACTGAAATATCCCTAGCTCTACCTAAGTAACACTAATTTATTTCTGGACTTTGAGTGATCTCTACTATTGGATATTTTACAAGTGTTTAAGCAGATATTTTCATTTACTTTGCCCCAGTGAGGTATGATTCCATGTCATGTCACCTGACCAAGCTGAAGCTCCAAGATCAGAAAGGTAAGTAATATTTTCCGTAGAGATAAACAAGAAAACCCTTTCTCCTTTTCCATGTGGATACTTTTCCGTATCATAGGGCTGCAGTCTTATACATAGTAGCATGTCACCATTTTAATCTTTTTTTAAAAATTTTTTTGCCATTCTACATGGAAATGGTAGTATTTACCCATTTATTTATTTATTTATTTATTTTATAAAATTTATATGCCGCCCAACTCCCGAAGGACTCTGGTCCATGTACTGAACCTTCTGAAGAAAAGTAAATTAGTAAATAAACAATGTTTTTATATCTATTATTTTTATTTATGAGAATAAAAGCATGAGAATCTCTTTTCATAACGTTCTGCTTTATCCTACCCTCATACTACTTGAATCTTGATTAAATTTAGGAATTTTATCAATAGAACTCTCTCTCTGGGTTAGTTTTCATCTTTACCAAGTGCACAATATCACTGAGGACACACATGGGGTGGTGAGAGAGAAGGAGACATGCAGCTAGGCAGCCAGATCAACTGAATAAAACACTAGTGATGAAATGGGGTGAAAGATGTAGTAGAAAGATTGTGCCCACAAAATATTGTTCAAATGTTTATCAGAAGTGAGAAGCTGAAAAAGTGAACACTGTAAAGCCACTAAATAAATGTCCAGTATTTATATTCACACCTGATTCCAGAGAAAAATTTCTAATTATCCAGCCATCACACTAATCCTTTGATTTCCAAAACATTTTTATTTCCTCTTTGTAAATACAGGTAGTCCTCGACTTACAACAGTTCATTTAGTGACCATTCAAAGTTACAACAACACTGAAAAAAGTGACTTACGACCATTTATCACACTTATAACCATTGTAGCATCTCCATGGTCATGTGATTTTTATTCGGATGCTCGACAACTGGTTCATATTTATGATGGTTGCAGCGTCCCAGGGTCATGTGATCATCTTTTGTGATGTTCTGACAAGCAAAGTCAATGAGAAATCCAGATTCACTTAACAATCGTGTTACTAATTTAACAACTTCAGTGATTCACTTAACAAATATGGCAAGAAATCATAAAATGGAGCAAACATGACTTAACAAATTTTTCATTTAGCAACATAAATTCTGGGTTCAATTAAGGTTGTATTTTGTAGGTGTATTCACCTAGCTGTCTTAGTAGCAGCAACACTTCATCCAAGGCAAGAAAAAACACAGGTATTCCAGAGGACCTGTTGGAAGAAAGAGTTGGTGAATAAAAGCTCTCCCCCAAACCTTTCTCATTCTTTTCAGCAATGAATCTGATAAAACATGCTAGATGTAGAGGTCAAAGAAAACATATTTATCCAATTCAAGGTTGTCAAGCAACATTGACTGCAATGGACTGCTCATCTCTCTCTCTTTTTGCAAGGTTTTAGTTTAAAGATTTAGTCAATCTTTATCAATAGAATGGAATGTGTTAACTTATTACAACAGCTCTTGCTCTAGTATGAAAATCTTCCTATGCAATCCTTCCTTCCTTTCATTTTCTCTTAAAACAGATGTTTTCTTATATATAACTAACCACCATGTAAATGGGCATTTTATCTTTCTTATACATATATATTCCTATGTCTTTTCCTTTATATAGATTTTGCAATGTGATCTGCTCATTTATTTATAATGGCACAAGTAAGACTTTTCATTTTAATTTATTATAAACCTCTAAGAAAAATATTCCAAGATTTCCATATTACTTTTTCATATATTTCATTCATATCATTTGAGAATAAACTGAATAAACATGAAATCTTCAAATATTTTTGAATATTTTATTGCTTTATTTACCTTTGTCTTCAATCTATCACCATCATACCATTTTTCACTTACAATAGACTTCCTCATTGATTTAAAATAATAATTTGGATCATGAAGGATTAGAGTAACTTTGGGAGTTATTTCCAAATACACCAAGTTATTTGTTGGTATCTTATTTATATCTTAAGTATCTTAGTATCTCCAAATCCCTTTTCAAAATCCACATTTGTATGTAGTTTTCATACATACTTATATACATACCTACATACATACCTACATGCATGCATGCATACATACATACATAAATTCATTCTCTAACTAGAGAAAGTGACTGAACTATTGTTACTAAAATAAATGCATATACTTTTATTATTTAGTAAACTATATTTAATATTTTAAAATCATTGGTGTAATTTGCAGATGCCTAGAGGATTATGGGAAATGAAGAGAACATATTGGACTTTGTGTCGCCAACTCAAGTTAGTGACTTGTGTATTGTTTGTTTTTAATCCCACTTTTTATTTTTTTGTTTCATTTTTCTTTCAACATAAAAGACAAATTTGTTTTGCTTCCATTGTTACTGTTTTTCCTTTCCTCTCTTCCCCCCCCCCCAGGGAATTCCATTCAAGTGAGTATACAAAACAAGAAGCTGTCTGAAGTTGTCTACATTTCAGGACATACATAAATATTGGGAAAATAGTTGTCAGGCCCCCAAAATCAAGAAGGACCTGAAGTGAATATTCCAAGTTGATTTCTTTATTTATTATTTTACTTTTTCTAGATCTATATACAGAATCTTGCCAAAGTAAAGCAAACTACATAAACCCTATACTCTGTTGTCAGGAATGCACTTCCACCCTCCAGAGAATCCACCTTCTTGCTACATTCCACCATGGTAGAAAAAAAATATCATGGTCATATGCAAGCTATATACCATATTTGTTCCCAGAAGGGTACTAACTAACCTGCACAAAATACAAACTTATTGTGTTGAAGGAGGGTAAAGATGAGAATCTGAAAGTTTTCTGATCACACTAAGACTCATCATGAAAGACAACAATTTTCTGGACAATATCAATAGCACTTAAACTTATATACCACTTTACAGTGCTTTTACAGCCCTCTCTAAGCGGTTTACAGAGTCAGCATATTGCCCCCAAAAATCTGGGAACTCATTTCACCGACCTTGGAAGGATGGAAGGCTGAGTCAATCTTGAGCCTGGTGAGATTTGAACTGCCAAACTGCTGGCAATCAGCAGTCAGCAGAAGTAGCCTGCAGTACTGCACTCTAACCACTGTGCCACCGCGGCTCATAGGAAGAATGATGTCTGCAGGAAGAAAGAATCTACTAGAAAGAAAACAGTAAGATGGTTGGCAGCCTGTAACTTAAAACACCAAGAGATGTTCCTTGTCATTGGAAATATACAATCAAGTTCATCTGTCTGATGGATTAGTCTTAGCCATAGTCTTAACCTTCTGGAGAAGTTTTTTTCATCCAGGGTTCCATGGACTGGAAGAAGACAAAAAGAAACTTCTGTGATGGAAGTGAAGAATGCAATAGTTATCCCAAAGAGAAAAAGACAGTGGTAATGGATGACTCACTGCAGGATGGAACAAAGTTGTCAATTTCAGACCATGATATTTAGGGAAATGTAGTATCTCCCAAGTGCAAAGATCCATGATGTGACAAGAGATGTTTGCCCAGTTAATCAAATCTACCGATCACTATCCCTTTCATCTTTAAATATTGCTCCTACATGCAAATATATAAGGATGGAGCTTATGCTGTCACATTATAATTCATGTTTTGTCACTTCTATGAAATTTCAGCTGTTGCAGCACTCTAGTTGTTTTCAAAACCTTTCTTAATCAAGTAGAAGTCAAGCAGTATTTACATAGCAAGTCATATAAGAAAATTGTTTTTAATTAAGATATCCTCAAATAGCCTCGGGAACACTGGGATGAACTTTATCTTCATTAATTTTGATTTGCTGCAATATCTGCTTAGTTAACGATAATACAGTTATCAAAGTGAAACAATTAATTTCATACATTGAGGTGCCACAAATATTCAATAACCATTCAGTCATAACATTTATTAAGTATATAGTGATTTCGGTTACACTACCAGAGCCAGAGGCAATCAACAGGCCAATATCTGACATCTTCAGAAATTTTAGTGCATCAGTGAATATCAGTAAATCTCCCCTATTTTTGTTGCTGTTGTTCAGTTCTCATAAAAAATCTAGGCAGATTGGTTAAGTCTCAGAGAGCCACCTCTGCTTAAAGCAAAAGACATTAAGAACATAAACATAATCAAAACAAAATACAAGTACAAAGTACAAACATATTGGTGTTTTAACTTGAACAAGTTTTTTCAAATGAATTCTGATCTCTCCATGCTGGTAATACCTTCAGAAGTTGTGAGTGCTTCATCACTGGAGGCTTTCAAGAAGAGATTGGACAGCCATTTATCAGAAATTGTATAGGTCTCCTGCTTGAGCAGGGGTTGGACTAGAACAGCGGTTCTCAACCTGTGGGTCGTGACCCCCTTGGGGGTCGAACGGCCTTTTCACAGGGGTCGCCGCGCGCGCTAGCCCGCCATCTTGGAAATGCTCCCAGTTCGGCCGTGCCTGCGGGTCGCCGGACAGCCAGTAGCCACAGAAGCGGGAGACTTCGCCCACCCACCCGGAAACCGCCATTTGAGTTCTTTTACCCTCTGCGCATGCGCAGAACGCTTTGCGCATGCGCAGAAGATAAAAGAACTCAAATGGCGGCGTCTGGGCGGGTGGGCGAAGTCGCCCGCTTCCGTGGCTACCGGCTGTGCAGTGACCCGCAGGCACGACCGAACTGGGAGCATTTCACCCCTGGTGCCACACCCCCTGTGTCACTTAATCGCGTGCGGGTCGGGGGCAGGGGTCGCAGCGGCGGGTCGGGGGTCGCGGGGGTCACGGCATTAAAAAGGTTGAGAACCACTGGACTAGAAGATCTACAAGATGCCTTCCAACTCTGTTATTCAGTAATGCATCTAAAGATTATAGCTTTCAAAAATAATGCCATATGTACTTTTTCTCGTTCTCTCTCTTTGGTAACAAACTTTATATGAATATGCTTGGGAATCTGTATTAGAAAAATAATATTGAAAAGTTTGGAAGATAAAATTTCCTGTAATTAACGCACAAACTGTGTACTTTTTCCTAGATATATCTGGTTTTAAAATAGCTACTCAAGATTTAATTGCATTTATGAATTGACATTGTCCTAAGAATTATTGGAAAGTTTCACTATATCAGAAATTAGATTTAATTCAATACACTGTTTAATGACATTTTGTGTTTAACAAATATAATCATTAAAGCATTTTTCCCTATAGTGATAGGAATCAATCAGTATTTTTTTAAATACTTTTAATCAAAAGTATATTTTATAAAGACTTTAAAATCTACAGAAACTTAACAGAAAAAGTGGAAAAAAATTAAAGGGTAAAAGAATAAGTGAAGAATAACAAAAAAACAAAAACAAGAAAGGTACCTAAAGAAGTGACTTCTTATCTTTGCAACATTTATAAATCCATCTCCACCTTGTATGTTACATATCATAGTTCCCTTCATCTCATCAACTCTTTTGAATTGATAAATTGCAAAATCAGCAGTTTATTATTATCCCCTTTTCAGCAAAAAAGCGTTTTCAGACTTTTATAAAGTAATTGTTCATTGTAATTTCCTTCTTGTTAATCAGCATTTTATATGTGGCACTGTGACATACTTCAAAAGTACACTAGATCCACACCATGCTTCTGAATCTAGGCAAATGGGTTGCTTCTGATGTTCTAGCTAACTAATATATTGCCAAGAAAGTCAATGTTTACATGCCAAATGATTTCTGATAGGCAGGCAGGCAGGCAGGCAGGCAGGCAGGCAGGCAGGCAGGCAGGCAGGCAGGCAGACAGACAATCTGTTAAGGCCCAGAGGAATGAGGCAACCACAGCTTAGCATAGTCTATGAAATCCTCTTGCTTTACAAGTTTTTCTTTTTAAAAAGCTTTCAAAATAAAAATTAATTTCAGAGAAATTGGCATGTGATATTCATGCTACGTTTGTAGTTATAAGCTGACTAAGAAGGTAGACTGATAAACATCCTATCTATTTTTGCAAAATCCTGGTTTTCTAGTCCTCAATTAAATTGCATGGGAGATAGATGGATTCCTGGTTTTCTATTCCTTTTTTTCCTTATTCCTCAATTAAATTGCATGGGAGAAGGCAATAGATAGAATTGGATAGGCCCCACCCATTTGGGAGAGGCTAACATTTAGAGTACCATTTTGAAATATGAGACAAGTAATATTTTTGATACCAATTTTTTTTGATATTATGTTTCATTACTGTTTTAAGCCTGAACCTTTTATCTCCTTGATCCTAGAAACTTTACAAAGCTCCCTACTATAGTAGGAGTATTATCATTATTCTACTCGCTTGCCATAGTTTAAATTATGATGACACTAATAATTGCTTTCCCAAAGTTTAATGTTCTTCTGGCTTAAGTCACTACAGATCTTCATTAAAAAAATTCACCTAGTGTATCTCAGAAGCAGGATAGAATTTTTCCTCAGTATAAGAATGAATTAATCATCAGTAATTATCCTTCCACCTGCTGATGAATCTGGTTATTAAATGGCTTTAAAATTAAAAAAGAATAAAAATACTAGTTTTGAATATATATGTACACATATATGAAAGGCTTTAATAGCTTTAGCTGTGCCAATTGCTATCAGGTGCCCACTGCAGCCATTACTCCTTATCAAATCAGACAGATGCTGGAAATGAATTTATTAAATTTGCCACTTTGCCTGCAGAAAAAGTCAGTACTGTCCAAATTATTCTATTTTATTTATTCCCTTCAATTTATGTATCCTTTCCTGAAAGAACTTTGTGCAAGGTGACTGTTACCATCATATGCTCAGAATGCAAATCGAGAACAACATAAAGTAGATATTCTGCTTATATATTTCATTGTCAAATCAATACAAGTTTTTTCACTTTTTCTCATCCTCTCTACGATGCAATTTATCACACACATAAATTTATCACACACATAAATTGGATAAATAAATAAATAAATAAATAATAGAGTGCTAAGACATTTCATGTTTAATTTCTTGCCAGGGTAAACCTCCATTAAGATGTAAAATATTTGATTGACACAATTAAAATCAATAAGAGGAAAAAATATAAATAATAAACATTACATTGGAAATATCATGTAAATAATGTGTGCACTATAAAATATATCAGATTAAAATATGATTTCTAAAGTCTAAATTTGTTACGTAGTAGAATTCCACATGATTTACAGGTAATCCTTAACTTTGTTGTTGTTGTTAGTCACGAAGTCATGTCCGACCCATTGCGACCCCATGGACAATGTTCCTCCAGGCCTTCCTGTCCCCCGGAGTCCATTTAAGCTCACGCCGACTGCTTCAGTGACTCCATCCAGGCACCTCATTTTCTGTCGTCCCATTCTTCTTTTGCCCTCAATCATTCCTTAACTTACAACCCTTAACTTACAATCCTTAACTTACAACCAATCAATTAACAACTGTTCGAAGTTACAGTGAACTTTTAAAAAGCTATTTATGACCTATCCTCAAAGTTATAACTGTCCCCCCCATCATCACATGATTGCATTTTGGTCACTTAGCAATCAGCTTGCATCTATAACTGGTTACAGTGTCCCATGGTCACATAATCATGATTTGTAACAGTTTTTGCTGGTTTGAATTGATTTGCTTTACAACTGTGGTGACTTCTTTATGACCATTATGAAAATGGTCTTATAATCAACTCTGGTCATATGTGCTTCAATTTATGACCACAGATGACTTATAACTGTAATTCTGGGCTCCATTGTGATTGTAAATTGAGGACTATCTATATAAGGTTTCTGCTTTTATTACCTACCCAAACAGGGGTGGGTTCTGACTTACCTCACTGTTGGTTCACTTCCTCCCGCGCCACATGGGCACGCATGCACACATGCACAGTGCTGAAAATCCAGCTTCTGCGCATGTGCAGAAGCAAAAAACAGCTTCTGTGCGTGCGCAGAAGCAAAAACCAAGATGGCGGCGCCTATGGCACTGCCGAGAGAGCCAGTTCAGGGGCATGTCCAGCCGGCCATCGCTGCTGGTTCAGCAAGCGGGGGGAAATTCCTGCTACCGGTTCTAAAGAACCGTTCCGAACCGGCAGGAACCCACCTCTGTACCCAAATACTTAATGAGTAATCAAGATATTAAAATGCCTGTGTGAACGAAAGGAGACCGCCTGTGCATGCTTCTAATAAATTAAACGAATAAGCTCAAATGTTCAACAATACTCGCAGTTGCTCTCCACATTTCAAATTTAACTGGATATTTTATATGACTGAATCAAATAAATTGGATGTTAAATAGATGCAGAGGATCACAATATGGGGTAAGAGAGCTCTATTAGAATATAAACAACAACATACACTTCATAGTTAGAGTGACTTGATACAAATCATATACAGTTTGCTTTTTATTTATAATTCTTGAATAATCCATACTTTGGTAGTGACAGATTGAACAGTTGCCTAGGGCAACATATTCAAATAAATATTTCTGATCATTTTCCTTCAGTTTACATAATTCATTTTGTATTATATCTTACACATCCCTTTTCTTTATTTCTTTTCATAAAATATCAGATTTAATTCTTATTTTATTTATTTACTCCACTGTATGTGGCTCCATCTGTTTCAGTAACAAATAACTGTTGAAACATAAGAAATTTAATGTTTCTTCAACCAATTTCTGTTGCTTAAAATACCCGTGACTACAATTTACCTGATCTTGTTTAAAGTGCCAGAAATTTTAAACTTCTGATTTGCTTGTATAATGTTTTATAGGCAAATGTAATTTCTTGAATATTATAATTATTTTTTGAGGATGAATGTTTAGAATAAGAATAAACTTGCCAATCATGCCAAAGCCCAAATAGCTAATTTTGGGATTCCTAGGTGTAATAGCAGGAATGGCAGAACCTGGAGGTGGGGTGAAAAGGGGGATCAGCCTAGAATCTACAGTTATGTTTAGTATATTCTTCAAATTCAGTCATTGTTTACTGACTAGCCTTGGTTTCAAATTCCATTTCCAATATTATTTAAAAGGGAGCATTACTCATGTTGGGGTCAACAATATCACTTAAGCAAATTCCAGCACAAAATGAGATGGAATTAATAAAGAGAGAGAAGAAGCTATGTAGCCTTTATTTTCCTAATCATGATAAAAGATAACCCAACACACTATAGGCAGAAAATGTAGAAACCAGGAATTGAACTGTTTTCATGAAACTTCTTTCATTACCTGTGAGATTCACTACAGTAAAGACAGATTCCATATAGCTATTGAACAGTGCTATATTATTTGATTAGATCGTTCTTCCTGACCTGCATTAAGAACTTCTTGATAAAATACCAAAATAAGTTCTTCCTTCTATTTAGAATGAAAACATACAAGACAATTTAGAAGAAGAAAGATTTATAGAGCACAGATAGTACTAAGCTTGAACCAAGAACTGCAATTACATGAGAAAAAACAAAAACAAAGAAGAAACAAGAAAATAATTCACTTGAGTTCAAAGAGGGAATGTTTGTTACAAACAGCAATGACTAGTTTGTTTTACTACACAGCTGATCTCTGTGCCAAATGAATTATTAATTTTGTTTCTCACATATTTCTGTTTCTGATGGAAATGTCTCCCTGAGGAATATTGGCTCCTTGTTTTCCTTTGCTCATTCCAAGAAAATATTTCCCTCACATTTTTAATAATAATACTGATATTAAAAGGAATTGAAGGCTTGACAAACATGTCAAATCCAGACTAAACATCTGGATGACTGTAAGGAGGAGGAGGAGGAGGAAGAGGAGGGGGAGAAAACTAAGGAGAGGTTGTGTTTGTAGAAGCAATAATGCAATATAATATATTTTATAATATATAATATAATAATATATTTTAAGTCCAGATCTCATCTCCAGATCTGGATCTATTCTGTTTCTAATACTATCACTGGAGCATTATTCATAGTTATTCTTATAAACCTCATAAATTATATTTAGGGTTTTGTTGTCATCAGGAGCTGCTTATGCTTTTTTCGATGATATAGAATAAGGAATTTTTACATACTTTTTCCCATCTCTTCCTTCTGTCACATGAGATGTCATTATAGCTGAATGCCAAATAAATGGAAAATGAGAAACCTAATGGCAGAAATGTTGGCATAAATAAGGCCCAATTATCTTAGGGATATAGCATCTGCTTCCCACTAGGGATCCACAGAGTTGGTTTGGTTTGGTCTCAGCCTTTAGGAAGTATCATCTAGTCTACCGGGACCAAGATACAAGCCTTCTCTCCTCCTCCAACTGCCCTCTAAAACAGTATCCCTCTGCAGATAGCAACAGCACTTAGACTTATATACTGCTTTACAGTGCTTTACAGCCCTCTCTAAGAGGTTTACAGAGTCAGCATATTGCACCCAACAATTTGGGTCCTCCTATTACCCACCTCGGAAGGATGGAAGGCTGAGTCAGCCTTGAGCCTGGTGAGATTTGAACTGCCAAACTGCAGGCAGCCAGCAGTCAGCAGAAGTAGCCTGCAGTATGCACTCCAACCACTGTGCCACCGTGGCTCATAATGATGACATCTTTCTACCTACCTTTAAAAAGGCCTTTAAAATCCTGCTTTTCTCCCAAGACTTAGATTAGTGGTTGGGCCCCTATAAGTAAAGGATGGGCTAAGTGATATTTTTTATTTGTTACTTCTGGGTAGCCACTATTCTTTTCATGTATGTATTGTTTTCTCTGTGTTTTTAATTGAGAAACTATCTAGAACAGGGCTTCCCAACTCCTAGCCCATGGACTGGCACTGGTCCACGGCATGCCAGAAACCAGGCCATGTAAACAAGCAAATCTCCATCTGTGAGATGCAGGCATTTCACGAAACCACGTCTCCTCCAGTCTGCAGAAAAAACTCTCGACAGAATGAATCCCTGGTGCCCAAAAGGCCGCTGATCTAGAATCATTTTGGAATTGGACAGCCTGTATTTTGAAAAACAAATGGTGAGTGAGTGAATGAATGAATAAATAAATAAATCTTGCCAATGCCATCATTTTTAATATATATATTTGGAATGGAAATTCTTCCCTGTGCAGACGACAGCCGAAACTGTAGAAATTGGATAGGATGGCTGGCTTTAACATACCTCTATGCTATAAGAATGCACCCAATTCATATTCCGAGGCAGTTACAAAGTACCCTGATATCAGCATTTCCTCAGAATTTCTAAGTAGCCAACTGTGGTTGAATTAAAGGAAAGCTATATGATATATTTCATACAAAAAAGAGATGACTGAATCAATTTTTGGAGCTATGAATTTTATGAAAATAGTTTACCAAGCATAGTGGCTTCTTCTAATCCCCTAGCTTGTTAAAAGCAACACCAGATAAATCAAGCATTTTAATTCTCATTTCCCCCACCTCAAATTGAAAGAGATCGTGTATATTTATTTTTATTTATTTATTTATTTTATAAAATTTATATGCCGCCCAACTCCCGAAGGACTCTGGGCGGCTTACATCATAAAAAAATAAAACATAAAACAATTTAAAAAAAACAGCTATATTTAAAATAAAACATTCACACAACCATGCATGGGCCAATCAGAACAACTATTGGCCCCAGGCCTGCCGGAAAAGCCAGGTCTTAACGGCTTTATGGAAGGCCAGTAAGGTGGGGGTAGTACGGATCTCGGGGGGAAGTTGGTTCCACAGAGTCGGAGCGGCTACAGAGAAGGCCCTCCCCCGCAGTCCCACCAGCCGGCACTGTCTGGCCAACGGGACCTGAAGAAGGCCAACCCTGTGCGACCTCACTGGTCGATGGGAGGAATGTGGTAAAAGGTGGTCACGCAGAA
>QLTV01001459.1:5399314-5415522 GCA_003457575.1 Thermophis baileyi
TAAGATTATTACTTGTACAGCTGCTGTTAAAATTGATGTGGATTTCTTGACGTATACATTATTCTCTGCTATTTAAAAGAAGATACAATAGCATTGGGCCTCTTCAGATCAAGCATTTATTTTAAAAAGTTTCTTCATTTTGTTAAGTTGTCTAGAACAATAATAAAGCAGTCTTTAAAAAATAAGTCTAATAATTTGAACATTCTATAGACATTTATAGTTATTGACTTACCTCCTTGCATCCAGTTTCAGCAGTCTGATTTACACAAGAAAATAAAATGCTGCCTCTGCCTCCCAGCAAGTTGCCTCCTTGCAGATCTAGTTTCACTTTCATTTTAGCACAGGGGCCTGCCTGCAGCCTCTCAGCTGATGGTCGGGAGGCCATAATCAGTTGCTTGTGCTAATCAGGCTCTGCACTGTTTGTTGCAAGGAGGTAAATTGCTGGGAGGCAGAGGCCAAAGGGTGGGGGTGGCTGGGTGGGGCTACATTCGGTGTATAAGATGCACCCAAGTTTTCACCCTCTTTTTGGGAGTAAAAAGGTGCCTCTTATACTCCGAAAAATACGGTACTCTGAATTTGTATGTGCCATTTTGTTATTTGCATTTTGCTTTCTCTTGCAAACTTGAATTATCTTTTCCATTTCTTTCTCTCTTCTTTCAATTTCAAGTCAAGCCCAAACATTTTCCCTAGGTGTGTGTGTGTGTGTGTGTGTGTATGCGTGCATGCACAGGCACATGTTTTAGTACAATATGTAACTTGTTATTTATTTAGTGAAGAAATGCAATTAAGTCATTACATTCCTTAAAGAGTCACCTGTTACCCTGATACTTAGAGGCTAATTGACTAATCCTTAAGAACCCATATTGTCTGCTAAATTGGGAATGAAAGTAATTGGAATCAGTACAAATCACTTTCTTTAATCTTAAGCAACAGAGTGATGCATGACATCATATCAAGACCTGGAAAGCAGTGAGTAATAGCCTGTAGACATTCCTTCTGATGCTAATTGTAATCTGTAACCTCCTTATTCTGGAGGGGTTGCATTAAAGCTCTGGAATCAGTGGTGTGAAATGGCAGCTTTAAAAATAATAAAAAAAAAACAAATAACAGCTAGGGTTTTACACCTGACCAAAAAAAAAAAGTATATTTTCAAATTTCTATTTAGCATATTTTCTCAAAGTTTTAAATTTTCTCTATTTAGCACATTTTCTCAAAGTCTTAAATTTACTGCTCGAGAATGAATTTGTGTTGACATTTTTACTTTTACTTAGTAAGCTATTGTGCAGAGGTAGAAGAACCATAATGGCCACTGCCTCACAGGATAAAACTGCACAAAGGATTGTATCCTACTGTCTATAATATCGGTTAAACACAAACACAGTTATTTCCTGGGGATTTTAACTGTAAACTGACAGCATAAAAAACCAACAAGGTTGAGAGAAGGAACCAACAGGGAGTAAAGCAAACAGAATGAATGCCGAAACAGCCAAACAGAAGTTAAATCAATGTAATGAATACTATGTTTGATTAATTGCCCAGGGTAAGTAATAAATAGGACACTTTAGGACATTAACTGTAAAAGTATAGTCTATCGCAGTGTTTTTCAAACTTTCCAACTTTCAGATATATGGACTTCAACTTCCCATGCTGGCTAGGGATTTCTGGGGGTTGAAATCCACAAATCTGAAAGTTGCCAAGTTTGAAAAACACTGGTCTATACCATGGGCTGCTTGGTAAAATTATTTGGAGATCCTTATTTTAACTAATGTATTTCTCATTGTCATATTATTCCACCAGAGTTTCTTTTGCCAAGCTTTGGAATGTCAGTCTTAACTAAAATAGTAATGAAGTGACTTTTGAATATTCAGGAGATATATTCTACTGCGTAAAAATCCCTCCTACTGATTAGCCAGATTAGAAATTAGCATATGCCAATTGCATCTTCTTCTCCTAGCTGATCTCAAAATTTGCTTGGACAATCATCTAAAAAAATAAAATAAATAGAAAACAACTCAATGGAACACTGGCTAATTTCCTTGGTAACCCATTAGTAGCTGAAACTTTCCCTACAGCTAGCATAGAAAATATGCTTTTTTAATACTTTTTTTAAAACTTTCAGACTAACATGAAATAGAAATTCTATTTCAAATCCCTATTTCTCAATTAATGCATCTTATGATAGAACGACCAAGAAGACAAAAATGATCTCTATCTTCTGCTTTCTCATTGTCTTAATTCTGCTGCATATAAAGTATGACACACATAGGAAGAACGTTGCTAGGTAGTTCACATATTTGGCTGCTCTATACATTTTAATATGCATATCTGCGTACAAGTTGAGATGAGATTTTATAGAAAGGCAACTCAAACATTAAGCAAAGCTGTTGCTAAGTAAAAATGTTTATGTGCTTATGATCTTACTTCAGATTTCCTTGGCTTTGCAGACCTGCAAAAGTCATAAATCCTGTAACACTTATTTTTTTCATCACCATTGTAAGTGCAAATGGTTACAGACATTGAAGTGCCCCTGCACATCACATAAACAAATTTGCCTGCCCACACTTACAACCACAGTGTCTCCTCACTTCCCCCACTTGCCTATCTTCCCTGTCTCTGCCCCTTTGGTGCTCTGCACAGTGGCACTCCTTGACAGCAGTACTACACTGAAATAGTGCATAATGCAACCAAAGAGCTTAGATGATATCAATTGGTATTTTATAACATATTATTTGATGTATTTATTTATTTAGATTTTATATTGCTCCATAGTATTAGACCCTTCAATCAGATCTATTATCCTTCTCTTATGCCACAACAAAACTTTCCTTCCTTCCTTCCTTCCTTCCTTCCTTCCTTCCTTCCTTCCTTCCTTCCTTCCTTCCTTCCTTCCTTCCTTCCTTCCTTCCTTCCTTCCTTCCTTCCTTCCTTTTTACATTACATCATGCCATGTTACATTACATTGTATTACTTTACTTCATTCATACTCTGCGATTTATTCTTTTTCTGTTCCAAGCCATACACTATATATGCCATATTCCACACCAGACAGGTCCACTGATAATTATTTTTAATTGATCATAGCTTTTATAAGTCATAGATTTTATATGACACCTTTTAGTTAAATAGGGGCAGCATGATGGCTCAGTGTTGGGCCACCCATCTTTGCCTAGCTCCTGCACCTAGCAGTGTGAAACCATGCAAATGCAAGTAGATAAATAAGTACCACTTCTGTGGGGAAGAAACAGTTCTCTGCGCTGTTATGCTGACCACATGGCCAAGGAAATGTCTCCGGACACTGCTGCTCATGGTCTCAAAATGGAGATGAGTGCCACCCCTATAATTCATGACTAGTGAAGTAAAATCTGCAGAGACTCCTTTCTTTCCTTAGTAAAATAGAGGAATTGTAAACAAATGTAGTAGCTTTAGATTTTCCTCCCCTCCCCTTCCCTTCCCTGCTAATGTTAAGGACAACAACAATCAGTACTCAGTTATTTTGGATGGTATGTCAGAAGTGCAACCAAAGCCAAATTTTACATCAAAACAATTTATGATATTCTAAACAAGCTGCAAGTTAGGACCTATAATCTAAAGATTCTTTTGCAAGGCAACATATTGTTACATACATCCTACCAGTTATGACACACACTCAGAACTGCTTTATATAAAATAATTGCCTGTAATGGTTCATTTATTATGTGCTGCACTAAAATGAAAATATAATTATATTTGTGTGTCATGCACATATTTTTTTAGTATCTAGGTACAAGTTGAGAGAGAGAAAAATGAAGGCTGGGATTTTTAATAGTATTGAAAAATAAATGACTTAAAAATAAAAAGAAGCTTCTCCATCTTTTGTTCACCCTGCTTTCTTTTCCTCTTATATCCTGTTAAGTACTTAGTTGTTTTATAATGACATTTCTCATTTGTTTTTATTTTGAGAAACATGTCCATGTCAGCAAGATTTAAAATTTATTCTCACTGGAATTACAGCAAATAGTTTACCTACAGTAATTCAGGGGAACAAAATAATTCACTGAGTATTGGCATATCTATAAATTCAGTGAGTTATATTACAAAAATGAATTAGTTTGAGAACAAGAGATCAAACCTTGGCAGGAAAAAAAGAATCTTCTTGCCAAAATAAAAAAGATGGTCACAACTCTGAGATTCTAAATAAACTTTTAATTTAGTAGGATGTTGTCTGCTTGGTTTTATTCTCGGTATAATTATACTGTATGACTGCTCAGAATATTTATTTCCCCTTGTTGTGAAAAAAATCATTTTGCAAAAGGTCCTTTAAGTATCCAAACTGAAGTTGGAAATTGGAAATAGGGAGTAGTTACTCTACCTTTTTAAATAGCTAATAATAAATATTTTATTTTACAATAAAAACAGAAAAAGAAAAATACAGAGAGTCATTTCAACAACCTAGAGCACTGATTGCTAACCTTTTTTTTCCTTGGGTGCCGAAAGTGTGTACATGCACACGACAGCACGCACATGCATGCCAACACCCATAATGCAATACCTTCCCCGCAGGCCCCGCCCCCCTGCGCATGCGCACATGACCCCCGTGCATGCGCACGCGATCCCCCATGCTCCTCCCATGCATGCGCGCGCAACCCCCTCCTGCCCCCAGTTTTGGTGCTAGCAGGCCTCCCTGAAGCCTCCTGGGACCAAAAACGGGGATGGGTTTGGCTTTCTCCTAACGGGAGAAGATCAGCACGCAACCTTGACTTGAAGTGGGGAGCCGCTCTGGATCCTCATTCCTCAAACTCAGTGGGGGGGAGGCCAAAAAGAGAGAGCCAAAGCCATCCCCAAGCTATTAAGCTAAAATATTCTAAGCACTATGAATTACACGCTCCCTTCGGCTACTTGGCAAAGGGATTGGGAGTCCTCCCTCCCATTCCATTGGATGAGAGGTGGCCAGATGGGCGGGCTCTCTCAGCCGCTGCTGGGTTAGGATAACTCCCTAAAAAGCCCACTTGCCTCTTCTTCCCACCCCTGAGTGGGAATCACCGAGAAAGGGGCCAGGAAGGTGGCAGCGCTTGGTCGCGGCGCATTTGCAAGCTGTCTGAAGTTGAGCCGTCCGTCTGGTGACGTAGGTCCAGAGAAGAGCAAGAAGCAGGGGGCTGTTTTCCAGAAAGAGGGGAGGGGGACAACGGCCATCACTCCTTCGCCCCTTTCTCCATCCCACCTTTTCCTTTCCTGTGTGCGTATGCGCCTCCTAAGCACCTTTGGCTTGAAAAATTGCAACAGGCAAGATCTCTCCGAGACGGTTAATTAACATTGTGCTCCACCGGCTGCTTCCGAGTGCTTTTTGCCTGCGCTGCTTGCCTCTTTGTAGAGGGAGCAGCGGCTCCTCCTCCTCCTGCCAGCCTCGCTGTAAACCTCGGGGTTTGCCTTACAGGGGGAGAGAAAGGTCCTGGTGGGGGGAACCCTCTTTGCAGAGGCAGTGGCGGTTCCTCCTTCTCCTGCCAGCCTCGCTGTAAACCTCAGGGTTTGCCTTACGGGGGGAGAGAAAGGTCCTGGTGGGGGGAAACCCTCTTTGCAGAGGCAGCGGTGGCTCCTCCTCTTGCCAGCCTCACTGTAAATCTCGGGGTTTGCCTTACGGGGGGAGAGAAAGGTCCTGGTGGGGGGGGAACCCTCTTTGCAGAGGCAGCGGCGGCTCCTCCTTCTCCTGCCAGCCTCACTGTAAACCTCAGGGTTTGCCTTACTGGAGTGGTAGAGAAAGGTCCTGGTTGGGGGGGAACATCTGTGGTTCCAGTGACTGCAGCCACGCTCCGGAGAAACCCCATTGGAGTGCCGATCAGCTGTGTGCATGGTGGCGGCCAGCGCAAGAGCATCTCAACTCTGCAGCCCCGCAGAGCCGGTCTGGTAGAGGCAGCGGTGCTGGCAAAGTTATGTAGGCAAGCCCCGCGCCCCACCGGCATGCCAGAAATCACCTGACTGGCTCCGCGGGGCTGCAGAGCTGAGCGTCTGGCATCCCACTTCTCTTGCGCTGGCCACCGCCATGCACACAGTTGATCAGCGCTCCAACGGGGCTTCTCCAGAGCGTGGCTGCAGTCGCTGGCACCACGGACGTTCTCCCCCCACCAGGACCTTTCTCCCCCCCCGGTAAGGCAAACCCCGAGGTTTATAGTGAGGCTGGCAGGAGGAGGAGGAGGAGCCGCCACTGCCTCTGCTTTGCCAAAACGAACGGTCTCCAACGTGGATCCTGGGCAGTGGGCGTCAATGATATGGCCGTTGCACATGCCCGCTAAGAGGAGCTGTGCAGTGGGCATGCGCGTGCCAGGAAATAAACTTCCTGTTTCCGGCGCACGCATGCGCACTGGGCAGCTAGTCTTCTGGTTACTGGCACACATGCATGCGCAATGATCAGCTGGCCGGCTGATCTTCTGGTTTCTGGCACATCCGCATGCGTGAAGGCCAGCTTATCGTCGTGTGCACATGCGCACTAGTAACCAGAAGACTAGCTGGCCAGTGCGCATGCGTGCGCCGGAAACCCGGAAGAAGAATGGGTACCGCTGTGCATGCCAGGCAAAATGGCTCTGCGGGCCACCTGTGGCACGCGTGCCATATGTTTGCCATCACGGACCTAGAGCATCCAGGAGTACATCAGTAAGATGGCACCCAAAGATGAAAGAATGCCTGGGAGGAACATCAAGTAGAGGAAGTGTCATGGCAAGACAAGACCCTGCTTGGGATGTGCCATCAAGAAATAGCTCAGGTGGCAGACATTGTGAAATCCAATCACTGGCTGGAAAGACAACACTGAGGCACTGATCATAGCAGCACAAGAACAGGCATCAGATCCATAGAAACATGAAGCAAGACAGGCAGAGACAGTCCAACATACAGTGGCAATATGTAAGATGCAGGCAGGAACAGCATATACTGAATGGCACAACCAAGCAGTTGGCAGTATGTATAGGAACATCTGCATAGTGTATAGGCTAGGTTTTCACAAGTCCAGAAGGGAGATTCCACAGAGGGTCATGGAGAATTACAGGGCTAAGATCCTTTGGGACTTCCAGATCTAAATGACTAGGCAGATACTAGCCACTACTACTAGACATCATGGTAGTAGACAAGGACCAGAAGAAATGACGGTGGTGGATGTAGCAGTGCCAAGTGATAGCAATGTCAGGAAGAAGGAATATGAGAAATTGGCAAAGTACCAGGGCATGAAAGGGGAACTAGAAAGGATGTGGAAAGTAAAGATCAAAGTGGTTCCAATTGTGGTAAAAGCACTGTGCAGTAGTGTATTAAGTAGTAAGCAGACTAAGCACGTGCTTAGGGCACCAGGCCGAAAGGGGACACCACAAAGTTGAGGGGAAAAAAACCCAATGAAGATTTGTAAAAAAAAAAAAAAAAGAGGGGGGCACCAAGATTTGTCAGTGCTTAGGGCACCAGTGAGCCTTAATCCGCCACTGGCACTGTGATTGCAAAAAAGTGGGCGAGTGGGGGAGAGAGAGAGGGGGGGAGAGAGAGAGGATAGATAAGGATAGACAGACACACAGACCGATAGACAGACAGACAGACATGCATGCTACCATCTGGTGAAATTACATAAAGTCATATCAATAGATACAGTAAGCCCAATTCTACTAGTTGTAATAGTAACCACAATTACAGTATATATATATATCACCCAGATTGCCCAGCCATTTTAACATTCTAACATAGTTACAGATCTAGTTTTAATCTACTATGTTTTCTTGTTTTAATATTGTTGTTGCTGCTGTTTTATAGCATTTTTGCACTTGTCCCGCTGTTAACAGAGAAGATAACATCTAATTTTTTAAAAATAAATAAACATCTAACAGTTTCTCATGAAAAAAGCACAGGATTATTTACATTACATTAGGCTGTATAAGTGGTCTATCAACAAAATTAAAATAGAAAAAAGAAGATTACTGAGAAGTATTTCATGAATTAGAGTTTCTTGTAGCAGATTGCTAATTATTTTGTCACCACTCTTTCCACCAGGTTCTTCTAAGCAACTCTCCTATGACTGGGAAGGCTGTAAAATGATTTAAAAATATATATATTAAGAATATATTCATGGAGTAGGCACATATGTACTACTTAAGCTAACTTGGGGAAAAATCTACTTATTCATACAATTCATACAAAGTAATGATACTATTTATACAAAGATAATGATAGTATTAATTCAAGCCACATTGTTTTTCTAGCAACAGTATTTACTCATGTTTGCAGTAGCATTCTGAGTAGTTTACTATTATCATGTTTTGGATCTTGGGATTCCCTAGTGATTTTCCTGCTGATTATGCTATAAGAGGAGAGCAGATGATCTCATGCAACTGTATATTTGTCATCTGTTTGTCTTTCATGCAGGAATGCTATTTGAGTGAAATCATTCTCTAAGCATTTGGACACTGTGAAGTAAGGTGCTCAAGCACCTACTAAAATCTCTTCCTAACATAGGAATTAAATATATCTTCAAACAGAATTACATATAAAAAGTACAGACGTACAGGTTGCTTCCACCACTATGGAAGGAGCTAACGTCATCTGTGTAGAGATAAATACCTTAATTTATCATGGTTCTTTTTCATTATTATACTTTGTGGTTTTTGTTTTTGTTTTGTTACAGAAGAGTCCACTGTCATTATTCTGATAACAAATAACTAATTATGTTAGGTAAAGTGGCTGCATTCCAAGTTCCTCCCTTGCCACCTGACAGGCCCTCAGAGATGCGTCTTCTGTTGCCCTCCCCCCAGTCCTTTGGAAGAGTATCCCACTTAATTTATGTGGCAGAGAAAAAATGAGTTAAATATAAAATGTTACAAGAAAAAGGAGCATTGCATTCACAGGATTTGAAACTGTATTTTGCTCCTTGTTGTTTTGTCTGAATGAAAGGATAGCTCTTGCTGAGAAACCAAAGACTTTTACAGTTATAAGCTTACAACCTGAGATTTGGAATGGCATGAATATTTATGGTATGACAAAGTTAAGGTTAATATGGACTTTAAAAATAAGTTTATTAGACATAGCACTTAGCACTTAGCAATAGCACTTATATACCACTTCATAGTGCTTTACATCCCTCTCTAAGCGGTTTACAGAGTTAGCATATTGCCCCCAACAATCTGGGTCCTCATTTTACCCACCTCGGAAGGATGGAAGGCTGAGTCAACCTTGAGCCGGTGAGATTTGAACCGCCGAACTGCAGCTAGCAGTCAGCTGAAGTAGCCTGCAGTGCTGCACTCTAACCACTGCGCCACCTCGGCTCCTTCGACATGCCACATTGGGACTATTGAATATATGTAAATCCAGGTTGTGTCTGAAAACACTTTTACAGATTTCAGCTCAAGAAGCATGTTATAGAAGAGAAATGGCACATAACGATAAATGATTGTTGTGCAAGGGTTTATTGGAAAATTATCAAGGACAATTTAAAATCCAAGCAGGGCAACAAGGATATAGAAGCAGAAGGATATAGCTGTCAATGGTTTTCCCACTATCTGAAAATAATAAATTGGCTATAAAACAACCAACCTCTTAGTCTGTTATAAGCAAGTCTTTTGTAAAAAGTAAAGACCCAACCAATCATTTAAAATCTATATCTTTTATGCATTTGAAAAACCAAACTATTTTGGAAAACTGTTATACATAAATGGTTTCTAAAAATAATCGTAGCCGCACCTAAATAGTATGAGTGAACACTATTTCTGCTTAAGCAAAACCAAAAGCATATGACGCAATCTATGCTCTGTTTAACATGTTGCCTCAAGTGAGGCTGCTATATCAGTCTCAAAGAAACAACCTACTGGTCTTTGACGAAGAATTAATAGATTCTGAAAGAGAAGATTAAAAGGAATCATTGCTATTTGCTAGAGAATAGACACAAAAAGCACAAGAAAATAAGCAGCCAACAGAAGCACTGCAGAGCCTCTGTGTAATGTCATCAGAGGCTAGAAAAATCAATTTGTCATCATACCTAATTGTGTGTGTGTGTGTGTGTGTGTGTGTGTGCATGTGTGCGCGCACACTTGCATGCATGCACAAATGTGTGTTTGCATTATATCATTATTATTACTGTATTATTAAGGAGGTTTAAGAGGAGAATAAGGGTCTAGTGACTGTAAATACTGAATCACATAAAGCGAATTGCTGTCACCATATAGTTGTTTGAGTCCCAAAACAGGTGTTATCATAAAAAACACCATATATGGGGAATAGAATAACATGGACTTTTCTCCTGTGAACTGGACTTGTGATATAATTGGCAAGATCTTTGGCTGAACTTGTGCAGATAGGTTTGCAGGTGGTTTCATCTTTATACGAGGATTTCTAGCCAATAAGATTGCAGTTTAGGAAAGAAGGATATATCATTTTTCAGATATTGCTGAACTCCGGTTCACATCAGTCTGAACAACACACCCTACAGCAACCTACAGTATATCTGTTGCCAAAGCTTTAAGGGTCACTTTATTTAACATCACAAAAGAGAGAAATACTATAGGAAAAATACTGACATTCCTGCTTGGAATCCTAAAGTTTGTTCACCGAGGCCTCTAATAAAGTATAAATGTGTCAGTAGAACTAAGCTCATTAAGAAAATGTGGGCCAGTTGTTTTAGCCTTAAAAGGATAAGTTTATGAATAAAGTTACATGCTCCATAGAAACTTGAATCAAGAATGCTTTTATTGTTATGGTGGAGAAAAAGAGAAGGAAATACTCTGTTCTTCTTGTATTCCAGACAGGGGAAAAGTGTTCCAATGACAGAAGATAGACAACAGGAGGAACAAATGGTTCCTTTGTGCATCTATTCCTAACTCCACTACTGCTCAATAAGATAAAAGGTACAAAGAATAAAGCAGAATGGGATAACTCATTGCAGCCAACTTGCCTTGGCCTATTCATCAAGGCCAACTCGCCACAGGACAACTCGCCACGGAACAATTCAATTTAATTATTTAAAATAATGAAAAAATATATACATTTTTGTCATTTGCATTTCATTGTGTTTCTCCATAGTACCATATTTAAATGGAAATACCTTGGAAGCCCTGATCAGGTATCTTCTACCTACTGTGTAGCCAGAGAGTTCTAATTCACTTTTGATCTTTCAGATAAATTGCTAACTGCAGTTATAGAGGTTGATTAATGGACGTTATTGTTCTGTTGTACACATGTGATCTTAATAATGTTTTGAATAAAATTTGTACTCCTATTATATTTTACTTTTGTTCATTCACTCTGATATTTGCCACTGAATTAAGCGAACTTATTTCTGTATACAACAGAATGGAACCATGACTAACATCTCCCGATGGTATAAATTATTCACATAAAGGGAATAATACTCTTCTGTGTTGCATGCAATATTTTATTTAGCAAGTTATGATTGAAATTTTGATATTATAAAAGGAAATGATATTTGTTATATTTACACATTATAGTATTTTAATTATCAGTAAAAGAAAAAGTGTCAAGGTAAAATATCATATAGAGATTTTAAAATCACGATTCATATGCATACTGAATGCTACCCATATCTAGAAGCATGACTGCTTATCCTATACATGCCACAATAGAATATTAAGACTAGAATAGGAATACTAGCCTCAAGGCAAGATCAATCCATCACTGTTATTTCAGACCCCATGAGATCAAATATGGTTCAAATGTATTTTGCTCTTTAAAAAAAGAGGAAATGTTATTCACTAGCTATATATATCAGCAATTGAAGAAAAAAAACCATATTTCAATAGTCCTTAACATTGGCAGGAGAATGATGTCTCTTAAAAGTTTTATGATTTTGTTCTGTTTTGTTTTCACAAGATCCTATAAGAGGGTTTCATAAGACCCTCTTAAGTAAAGAAAAGCAGAAAGACAGAAACATTTCAATTTAACGGACATTAAGGTTTATCAATACATCTTCTGTTCCAAGCATCCTATTAAATCATGGTTCTAATGTTTATAGCATCCCCGCTATCTACTAAATGATTTAATTAAACAGTGTCATCAAGTTTACATGGTAAATGTTGTTAATGGCAAATCCAAAGCAACTCGTAATATCTATTACATTATTTTATAGGTATTGCAGATCTTGTGCTTTTACAATTTGCTTTGGAAATTACTCAGATCCTCCTTTATCTATTTTTGAAGGTGGGAAGAATACTTGCCTTCCTCCAGATTATTTGACCCTTAAAGTGTTCTCTAGGATTTCTCAATATGTTCAGCTAGGCCATCATTTTCTTCAGTATCAGAGGATGCAATTTCTCTGTAGATCCAAATAGAATATGTTGTGATCATTCAGGACATGAGTTACCATAACAAGATCTGCTTGGCCTGGGAGGGCTATAACTTGGTGCATTAGCCAAAAGTCTCCATGGCCTGAATCTCTGCTTGATCAGGAACTATGAGTCCAGAAGAATTCCCAACTCATGAATCAACTTTCTGAGTGGAGGAACCACTAAGGAACTTGGAACCACTAAGGGCAATGCTAATGGGTAACCTACATAGCCTTTGTCAAACTGCAAATTCTGGACATCCCAGACATCTTTGAGGGTGGGAGAACTATTACGATACGTAGTTCACCCTAGGAACCTGATTCCTGAAAGTTTTTAAAGAAAGCCTGGTTTATTCATCATAATATTCTGTGAAGTTCTATTTCACACCTGGTTGATCTCTAAAATACAGAGATGACTATAACATTAGATAAAATTACTTTGAAAAGTTTTTTTTTTAGTTGCCAATTCAAGGCAGCTTCCAGATTTTTTAGAAAGAAAATGACAGCAAATGCCCTTGGAGTGATTCTGTCTTACAACTTAAAGAAAATATAGACAAACGCTGGTACAAACTCACATACAAGGCTCTTGAGTGGCAATAACATTGCTGAAGGATAAAAAATTCTCCATGTCTGTTGGGACATGCAGTATATTCTTAGCCAATATCACAATTAAAGCTGACATATTCTATTGAGGAAAGATAAGTAGGAAAAGATAGCCATAGGCAATTCTAGAGGAAGAAAAATAGTTTTCCTTGCAGGTAAAACATTTGTCTTTGCTCTGTTGGATACCAGTTTTGCAGAGCCAAGTGGGATGAAAGTGGCATCATCTTGCTCTGTAATCTGAGGAAGTAGACCGGGTTTTCTTATGAATTCTATCACCTCTGAGTTAGGCCTACAGCTTCTTCAGAAGGTCAAATGATGTGAGTATAGTTGTACTCATCATGGAATCAAAGTCACTTGGACAGAGATTGTAATGCTACTAGTCTTAGAAAGCTGATATATTCTCTTTCTTAAAGAGGCTAGCTCTCAAGCCAGACAATTTTACAAATTTCGCCCTTAGTCTTTTAGAGAAAAGTTATTGAGAATGTGATGCAGCCAGGCAATTTTATGAATTTTGCCCTGTCTTTTAGGGGGAAATTATTGATAATGTGATGGCAACAGAGAATTCTAGAGAAGGTGGATTATTTTGATCCCTTTCAGTCAAGGTTCAGTCTCACAAAAAACATTGGTTGCTGTGATATGCGCCCTTAATCAGGATCTGAATAATCACACCATTCTGGTCCTATTAGAAAGCTCTTGTATTAATTATTATCAATCATAACTGTCTCCAAATAGGGGACTTTTTAATGGGTCCAAACCTGAGTGATCAGATCTTATGGGGGGGGGGGAAGATTGCGCCCTTGATTGCTTCAATGTGAAATGCCCATTGTTCTTCCCTATGCTATTCAACTACTCTATGAAGCCATTTAGAGAGATCATCTATCAGTTTAGAGCATAGTGCAATATGCTATGACACAATTGTAAATTACCTTCCCAGGCAGAGCTGGAGAAGCTGTGAATGTCTTGAACCACTGTCTGAAAGTTGTGATGGACTGGATGGGTAGAAACATGCCCTATCTAATCAGCAAGAAATAAAAGCTATTTGTCCAGAAGTTGTCCTCTTTATTTTTAACATTAATCTTATTGTAAAGAACAGTGGAGGGAACAATTTGTGAATCTGGACTTGCTCTTGGATTTATCCCTATCATAGCACCTAACATTCACATGATAGTAAGAAAAAGAATAACTCATACTGATTATCAAAGAGAGGAAAGTGTCATTCTAGCAACACAAGTAAATGTAATCTTTCAATAGTCTTCCACCAGAGGACAGAGGATAGAAAAGAGAATTTTCACACTGTTTTCCCTTTCAGGACCGTTTCAGATTCTATTCCCAAATCCTATTTAACAAATCTTCTAAATTGAGGAGGTTCACACAGCAGCCCAATATTTTTATGCTGCTTACATAAATCAGTTGAATTTATGTTTATACTTTCTTTTAACTGATCAACTTTCCCTTGCATCTGCAATATGTTATCTGAGATTCAAAATATAAGTTAAAATTTGATTTTATTTATTCAGCCAACAATAATTGTTTCTCTACTACTTACCGTATATCAAAAGAAAAGAGGAATATAAGGCTCATTGCTAGGAACACTTTGAAATGTTTGAGTACATAATATGAAAGTAATGCAGCAGAGTTTTACTATATATAGCAGAGGTGGGTTCCTCCCGGTTCGGACCGGTTCGCCCAAACTGGTAGCAACCCGCTGGTGATGTCACGATGATGTCACGGAGCCAGTTCGGTTGGTGCCGGTCCGTGGACACCGCCATCTTTTTTTAAAATTGTTTTGGAATATTTTTTGGGGGGGGGATTTTTTCCGGTTTTTTTCTTCTGCGCATGCGCAGAAGCCGAGTTTCCAGCACTGCACATGCGTCACCATCTTGTTTTCGGCTTTTTTGGGAGGGGGATTTTTTTTTGTTTTTTTTGCACTGCGCATGCACGTGAGCGCAAAGCGTGCACGCGCCCTTGAGGCATGGCCACGAAGGAAGTGAACCGGCAGCAAGGTAAGTTAGAACCCACCCCTGATATATATATTTTGCAAATGAACTAAACAATCTTCTGATTCTGATTGTATAGCCTTGATAGACACTTCTATGAAACCATGACAAGAGTATCTTACAGAAATCCACTCCTCTTCTTACCCAAAACAGGTTGTTGTTGTATAAATTCAATATGAAGTGAGGCAAAATGAATGCAAGTGCATTGATTCATGTTTCATATAATAATTTATGGATCTGGAGAATATTATGTAAGCCTATATGAGTTCTTTTTGGTTAAGTGTATCATTAATTCACCAATCTGTCAAATAAAGATGCACTGGAGAAGTATCTAAGACTGTGTAAGAAATTTTGACTTGTCATCCTTCTGGAATTGGAAATAGATTATTGTATTGTTAATCTACATTAAGTCTATGACAATGTTCATGGATCAATAAGTATTGGCACTACAATATATAAGTAAACTGGCCATGACAGCAGGCTCATATAGAACAATAGGCTCTAAATAGAGTCACTAGTGAATAGCAATAGCAATAGCACTTAGACTTATATACCGCTTTACAGTGCTTTACAGCACTCTCTAAGCGGTTCACAGAGTCAGCATATTGCCCCCAACAATCTGGGTCCTCATTTTACCCACCTCAGAAGGATGGAAGGCTGAGTCAACCTTGAGCCGGTGAGATTTGAACCGCTGAACTGCTGAACAGTCAGCTGAAGTAGCCTGCAGTACTGCACTCTAACCACTGCGCCACCTCGGCTCTCTTCAGTTTGTCTTGAACAAACTGAAATGCAGAATCATTAAAGAAGATCCATTGTATCCTTATTCAGGACTTTTTAGATGAAGCTTGGGACAGGGAACCTCTTAGATATTTGCCTGGAATTTGGAACCCAGAAAGTTATTTAGGATTACATCCCTAAAATTTTAGATAGCAAGTAGGAAGTACATTCAGACTCTGAGCAAATTAGGTTGGTGTATAACAAAGTTGCTAGAAGAGGTAAAACTACTTCAATCACTTGCATTTTAGAATTGTCTAAAGTTAGAGTCCCTTGGGAGTTCAGCGGCATACAAATTTAATAAATAAATAAATAAATAAATAAATAAATATTATATATCTATATATATAAAAGCGAAAACCACTCAGTACCTGGAAGCAGATAACATCTTGAAAGGAAAAGTCAAAGAGTCAATGCAAAAAGAATACATCAGGAGGGTCCGCAAAATATTAAAATCAAAGCTGAATGCTGGAAACATAATTAAAGCCATTAATACATGGGCAGTTCCAGTGATACGCTACTCAGCTGGAATCATCAACTGGACTTTGGCTGAACTGGAAAACTTG
>QLTV01001459.1:5434712-5450788 GCA_003457575.1 Thermophis baileyi
GTTCCTACTATGATTTGATTGCTGAGTTGTACCCGGACTATCATTAAGTGTTGTACCTTATGATTCTTGACGAACTTATCTTTTCTTTTATGTACACTGAGAGCATATGCACCAAGACAAATTCCTTGTGTGTCCAATCACACTTGGCCAATAAAAAATTCTATTCTATTCTATTCTATTCTATTCTATTCTATTCTATTCTATTCTATTCTATTCTATTCTATTCTATTCTATTCTATTCTATTCTATTCTATTCTATTCTATTCTATTCTATTCTATTTCCCCCAAAATAAGACCTATCCTGAAAATAAGCCCTAGCATGTTTTTCCACATGCACCTAATATAAGCCCTACCCCCAAAATGAGCCCTACTTAAGTGCCTGCGCAGCCGGTCGCCTGCCCATTCCATCTGATTGCTCGTGGTGCCACTGACACGAGGTGAGGGGGGGTTTGGAGCTGCCCCACATGTCCTGCACCGGCTTACTTCAGGGCCCCCGCAGCCAGGCCATCCACGCCCCGACAACTGCTTCGTGGCAGCGTCAATGGCATGTCGTTCAGCCTCCTGCTCTGTTGTGGCCGTGAGCAAGTGGGCCGGCAGCCACATGGAGTCCTGCTGGACAGGGCTGCTGGTGCTGTGGCCATAAGGCAAGGCAGGTGTCGGGCATGAGTGGCCTGGCTGAGGGGCTCCTGAGGTAAGCCAATGCATGTGCTGTGGGGCAGCTCCATACCCCCCTGCCTCACAGTGGAAGCACTAGCGTATCATGTGGCCTCCTGCCCGCCACAAACAAGCAGAAGTGTGCCTCCTGTACATGGGGAGGGGAAATAAGACATCCCCAAAAATAAGCTCTAGTGCTTATTTATGGGCCAAAAAAGAAAATAAGACTGGGTCTTATTTTCGGAGAAACACAGGTATTTATAATATAGTTTGTGACCTTAATGGGTAAAATATAGTTGACAAGGTCCAAAGGGAAACCTGTTGCTCAAGATGTAATGCTTCAATTTAACTGTACTTTCTATGAACAAGTAGTAGGTTTTCTTTGTGCCCTATAAGTAAGTGAGGTGATAAGTAGCTGTCCAAATCTCATAAAAAATTAATAGTTTGGCCAAAGTAGCAGCATTTCTTTTCAGTCAAATTTAGTGAAAAAAATAATAATGAGAAAAAAAATTAATCATTGTCATAATCCAGTCAAAGACAAGTAGTTTTAAACTGCATTGATTTTATTGGTGGAGAATTAAGTACCTGCTGAAACTTCCTGTTGAAATTGATAGGCTATAAGATGTGTTTAATAATAGTGGATTCTGTCCTGAGTGATTTATATCAAACAAGTACAATGCAAATGTATGCATGTTATTCTGACTCTCATAAAGGATTTGTTTTAGCAGAATGTGCATATTTCTTTAAACACATGATATAAAGATTATCGTGATGATTGAATATGAAAAAAAAAGAATGATTATCCATTTGATACTTAACTCTGTAAAAGTCAGGATCCGAACCTGCACTTATCATGAACATAGTACTGAACAAAATGTATTGCTTTTTCTTTTGCCCTGACAATCACCTCATCATTAGTGGCTACACAGGAGGCAGGTAAAACATGGTCCACATTAGGAATATCTGTCCCTAATGGATTTTTCTGGTGCAGGAGAGTGAGAAATCACCCTTATTATAGCATTATAAATGGGAAGAAATTGATATTAGGAGACACTGAATGCAGGAAAAGATGCATGCATTCCTAATCAGAAGAAATCCAATAAGACTTATTCAAGGGAAATTGATGGGAACCTTCAATCGAAGAACCAAGTGTTACTAAAATGTAATTTACTAGAAAAATGTTTTGCCCAAGCATTATTGAAATAGTTGATATTATAAATTAAAATAAAAAGCTAATTAATAGTTAATGAACTAAATGAAACTTGCCAGCTAAGTATTGTTGCATTTTGCAATATAATGTATCCGATCAATGTCTCATGCTTTATCTAGAATTTCTACTACATGCATGCATCTTTTCAAGCTCTGCCAGAGGTATGTAAAATTAAAACTAGGAGTGTTTACCACATTCAGTGAATTTTAAATACAATTGTGTTGATTTAGATAGATACAGAAAATGTCCAGCTACTCAAAAGTGAACAGGATTTAAAATTTGTTTTCAATGATTTGAACAGTTGGCAGAAAACAATGTGGGTATTTCTAAACAACCACTTTTTTTTACCCCTTATCTCTTAAAAGCAGTTTGAAACTGATTACATTTTTTTTTCTGTTCTGGGAATAGGCAGAGAATATCATAAGGTAATCAGTGCTCCTTTTGTCTGATCAATAAGGAAGTGCCAAAAAATGGCATTCAACTATTTCGCTGCCTTGCAAGCAGCTGTTTGTCCTGGTACCACACCCCCAAAACATCGTTTTCCACACTTGACAGAAAAGGGGAAAATAATATCCTGTTAATATAACACATATTTCTTATGAAAAAGGAAAGTCTGAATATCTCTAGGTAATAGGTGAAAAGGGGGTTACCAAACACAAGAGGCAATTATCTCAAAGTCCAGAGTGCCTAAAAAGATTACTTTAGAAAGGAGCAGAGTTTATTCTTATACTAATGCACCATCTACTTGATCTCTGCACACTTATATAATTGTAACTGCAAGAGGGATTTTGGAGTCCTAGTGGACAATCACTTAAACATGAGCCAGCAGTGTGCTGAAGCTGCCAAAAAAAAAAAAAAAACAACACAATAGGCTGCATAAACAGAGGGATAGAATAAAAATCAGGTGAAGTGTTAATACCACTTTATAATGCTTTGGTAAGACAACGCTTGCAATATTGCATCCCATTTTGGTTGCCACTGTATAAAGAAGATGTTGAGACTCTAGAAAAAGTGCAGAAAACAGCAACAAAAATGATTAGGGGACTGGAGGCTAAAACATATAAAAAACGTTTTCAGGAATGGGGTATGTCTAGTTAATTGAAAAGAAGGACTAGGTATGATATGATAGCAGTGTTTCAATATCTAAAGGGCTGGCACAAAGAAGAAGGGGTCAACCTATTCTATAAAGAACCAGAAGGCAAGACAAGAAGCAATGGATGAAAACTAATCAAGGTGAGAGAACCGATCTAGAACTAAGGAGAAATTTCCTGACAGTTAGAATAATTAATCAGTGGATTGACTTGCCTCCAGAAGTTATGGATGCTCCAATACTGGAGGTTTTTAAGAAGAGATTGGACACCCATTTGTCTGAAATGGTAAAAGGTTTCCTGTTTGAGCAGGATGTTCAACTAGAAGACCTCCAAGGACCCTTCCAACTCTGTTTTTCTGCTTTTCTGTTACATATTATGTGTCCACGGTGTTTGGTGATTTGCAAAAATAAATAAATAAATAAATCTGAGTAGTTGCTATAAGGAATTGACTTGACTACAAAGACATCATTATTTTGTTTTCTATTTTAAAAAAAACTACTGAGAGTTTTAGACCTAGAATGCAATATGTCAGCAGATTGTCAGCCAGGTGTTCTCCACAGTAAATCTGACCATGGCTGCTTGATGCTGAGTTGGACTGAAGAAGCAATCAGGTTTGATCTGAGCATTTTTGACTCCTTTTCCCAGGCACATAGTAGAGCAAACAAAGCAGGCATCAGGAAACCGATGAGGATTTTGTATTCCTCTTCTCTCTGCAGAATCAAAGCATCTGGCATTAAGACAGAAATTCCCTTGAGATACTGGAACTGAACTTTTGTGAGAGGTCTGTGTGTCCAGAGAAAATAATACTTGCCTGAATCCCTACAAGCTCTGCATTTCAAAATACTGCTAAAAGAAATATTACCTTTGATAGAATTTAAATTCACTGCAGGTAGGCCAGAA
This sequence comes from Thermophis baileyi, assembly GCA_003457575.1. Classification (NCBI taxonomy): domain Eukaryota; kingdom Metazoa; phylum Chordata; class Lepidosauria; order Squamata; family Dipsadidae; genus Thermophis; species Thermophis baileyi. Next base: position 5,438,568 of record QLTV01001459.1, read on the forward strand.
ATAAACCTTGTTAACATTGCAGGATCATAGATGTCTGGAACAGCTTTTCAATTGGCCCAGCAGAATCCTTCTGTAATGGTACCCTGTATTTTCAAAAACTGATATGCTTCTTCTGAAGTTCCTTAAAGAAGAAAATACCATGATTATAAGAAGCAGGAGAAAGATGCATAGCTTTTTAATGGAATGCTCTAGTCTCTGATTAAATTTTCAGAACCTTGGGAGAGGCTGCTGAAGTATTACACTGCAGGTCATTCCCCTTGATAGTTTCTTATTGGGTGGATGATGATGACAGGAACTTAACATGTACATGTTAATATGCTGCTGAACCTTACTCCAGATAGCTTGGACTGTTGCTAAAGACATCAACCTTGAAAGATGATTATGTATCATATGTCAAATATATTTCAGATTGATAAAATGAATCAACATTCAGTCATGTAAAGGTATGATTCCTTTTAGTCAGAGTTCAATTTGTTTCAAAATTGAATTGTAGTATTATTTATATAGATATCATTAGTTTTACATCATAAAACTATAAAAATGATAAACTTTATAAATTTAGTTTTACTTGTATCCATTTTTTGTTATCTTTTTCTTTCTGCAAAGGGCCATTAATTCTGATCTAGGTAGCGGGTAAGTTTAGAGCTGAAAAGTCAGTTTCACAGGTAGTTAGACAACAATATGTCAAAGGTTTTAAAAGTCAATCGAAATACCTTGAACTGTGTCAAGCTCTTTTAACCTGTGCTTATCATTCAATATAGGTATTATATAATCTCTTGCCAAACATACCTGTGACCTGGACCCATTATCATTATTTAAGAGGTCTTCCTTGGGTCTTTCTATACTTTACAACTATAATTGTTATATTTCCAGTCTCCCTTTTTGGGAAGTTTTATTGAGGAAGTGATAAGAAGATATCTGCAGAGTATCCTAGAAGTAGATTATATGGATATGAAAGGGGAACAATCAATTTTGCAGATAACAAAATTGACAGGTTCTAGAGTAATTGTCCTTCCTGATCCTATTAGATATCTCTGTATAATTAATTTTATACCATTAATTTTAGTAGGCTTCAGATCTGCCTGTGAGACTTGAGGATTGGAGCTACTCAATTAAAATGGTTCCATGCCTTCTTTAGCTGTCATTAGTCAGTGTTTGTGAAAGAATAAAAGACAGCTTTATGATCACAGCAGTGTAGGATGCACAAAACTCACTTCTTTCTTTCCTTCTCCTTAATAATTATATGAAACCATTCAGGAAGTCATTTGTTGGTTCAGAGTGTTGTGTTATCATTATGCAGATGATACTCAATTATTTATGCCACCTTGGGCTGGGCTAGAGTTGCTATCATAGCCTTAGCTTGATATATTTAGAAAGTTCAGGTCTGGGTATGATAAAAAGGACAAAGTAGAACTCAAACAAGATTAGTTGCTCTTTGTTCATTGTGGTTCTTCAGTGTTGTCTCTTTGGGGTAAAATGCTGTCCCTGAGAAAACAAGTCTCCAACTTGTAGATCTTCCTCAATTCATGGTGGATAAAGGATGGGTAAATGAAGGGAATGGCCAGCTGTAATGTTATGTGGGAATAACCTTGAAATGTAGGGCAAAAAGACACAGCCCAGGGAATAGTGAGATAAAAGGCAGCTGTCAACATTCTTGCTATGGTTCAGTTGACCTTTTTCTGCCATTCTCTTGACTGTTCTCTTTGCTTTGTATTCCAAAGCCATTCCCAGATGTCATTACATTAGGTGCTCAGTTGAAGTTCGGCCTGGATAAGTGGATCCCAAGAGTAACTCATGACATCATCACTTTTGATCAAATTAGTGCAGTATAGGTTTGGTTTATAGTCTGCCCATGTCTGGTACTCATAATCATAAATGTAATATAGCAGTGCTGAAGGTGTTTCATGGCCTTCCAGTACATTTCAAGATGCAATTCAAAGTTCTGGTTTTAATCTAATAATGGGTTCTGTGTCACTCAGAAGCCCTTCCCTCTCCGACTAGAACCAACTCATCCAGTATCTATCTTCATTCCAGGAAAAACTGCTTGTGGTTCCTACTTTCATGTGGTCAGGTAAACTAAGGCCAAGAGGTGGATTTTTTCTGTAATGGCACAGATCCTGTTGAACAACCTCACACAGATGTTTTCCAGAAGGCATCTGGTAAGTAATTTGGGATGATGGATCTATAGTTATCTTCCATTGCTTCATTTTGAATTGAGTTGAATTGTTTAACTATGTCTTATTTAGTAGTAATATTGCCTTGTTGGTTTTGGGAATTATTACTTGCTATTGTTGTATATTCTTGAAAAATGTTGAGAGTCTAATTCCTTAAGCATTACAGTGGTATACTAATTTGAAGGATAAAAATAAATAAATAGATAAATAAAAATATTTATTTAACACATTCTTGTGTTATATTTATTAAGTAATTAATTTATTAAATATTTATTATGTAATTAATTTATTAATTATTTATCTCTATCTGCATTTAAAATGGGAAAGGCATGACTATTCATGGTATTTTAATTTGTTCTTGTATCTCATCACATTTTAGTGAATTACCAATACAATTGGTACAGTATTGGTAATAAGTGGAGGACACTTTTGACACATTACTATATCAATAAAAGAAAATACGATTGTGCTATAGAAAGCATGCTAAACTTCAGGCCCCTTGAGTTTTGTGTATAGAAAACAAGAAAATATTTAATATCATGTTAAGTTCAAATATTTCTGAGAGATTTAAGAGAAATTACTGTAAAGTGTAAGTTGCATGAATTTGGCATAAAGAAAATCCTAGAAGGAAAGTGTTTACTGCTGTTGGGCAATTTATTTTTAAACAATGAACTCATTGGCTGTCTACATGCTTCTCAAAATCTTAATGTTATCCATTAGTGCACAGATGCTCCTGCTCTTGATGCAAAAGCTCTGGGAGGCTGCATGGATCATTAGTTTGCCAATTAGCTTGTTTTTATTAAACATCTATTTCCCAAACACTTTAAAAAGAAAACACTGCTTTGCTGCTGACATTATATGGTCAGGATACACTGGATACACTGCCATTGTATCCAGGCCCTGAAAATTCCTAAAATTACATACATTAGCATGAGCATATTCTTTCATACAATGAGAAAAAAGTGAGGTCATTTTGTTGTAATTAAGACAACATTTCTGAGCAAGTTGGATAGAGGTAGAAAGTTGATCTGCATTACATAGTATCAAGACATTCATGTACCTATTTATTTGTAACCCACCATTATTATTTTTAGAAATAACTCAAGGCAGCGAACACATTCAACACACATTCCTCCTCCTATTTTCCCCACAACAACAACAACCTGTAAGGTGGATTGGGCTGTGAGAATGTGACTGGCCCAAAGTCACCCAGCTGGCTTTCATAGATAAGGCAGGACTTGAACTCATAATCTTCATCCTTCTAGCCTGGTGCCTTAACAACTAGACCAAACTGGCTCACTAGACATGATCTAGCTTTATGACCTATAGTAGCTAGTAAGACTATAAAAATGTTTCCACTATAAGAAAGGCAGAAAATAAGATCTGCATTGTGAGAAATGGAAGCAAGTGCCTCAAAGTCCTAGTCCAGGGGTGTCAATCTCAAGGTCCCCGGGCCGAATCCGGCCCACCGGGTGCTTAGATCTGGCCTGCAGGGCCGGCGTGGAAATATCAAAGGACCGGCCCACAGTGCCTCTGCCGGCCGAAAATGCGCCTTGTGCGGTCCCCCCATGGCCCATTTTCGGCCAGCAGAGTTCTGCAGGAAGATGTGGAGACTGAAAACGGGCCATGGGGGGGGCGCATGAGGCTGCAGGAGGCAAACACAACCCTAATGTGACCTTAATGAAATCTAGTTTGACACCCCTGTCCTAGCCATATCTACCAGTGAAACTTAGTGAATGTTTTCATTGTTTTCAAAAGATTTATGTAAGGAAAGATGGCAAACCATTTGTGCTAGATTTACTGACTGAATTGGAAGAGTTCTATGGTAGGAGTAAGTTAGCATTATTCTGTTTAATGATCTGATCGCACACTGCTCTTTCATTCCATAGGGGTCAATAGAGTCAATGATACACTTGATGTGCTGAATGTGAACAAAGTAGATGACTGCCTTTCTGTATGTTAATGAATGGTGTATATATGTGAGTGAATAGAGCACATCAGCAGTCAGTGAATGATTAGAATATGTAACTGAAAAGGATGTCTGAGAGGCCAGATCTTGTCACTTCTTGTGTATCCCAATGTTAATCAGTGTAAAAATGAAGGAGGGAGCGAAGGAGGGAGGGAGGGAAGATGTGGGTGAGTTTGACACATCTCTGTTTCTGTACCAGTAATTTATAATCCACTACAGTATTTTAAAACTCCCAGATTCCCATTCTCAGATTGCTTAAAAAAAATTAAGATTAACTTCGTAGAGAAAAGCAGTCAAAACATTTTGTTCTTCCATCTTGCAGAAAAGTCTTTACTTGACTTTGCAGAAAGTTGCTATCTCTCAGCAGCAGTGAAGCAATTGAAATATTAATGCATTTTGTATTTGTCTACCTTCTGAGGATAATCAAATAAAGGGTTTCTGCTGAGCTGTGAAATGGTTCTCACTTCCTTTTTTACCCAAGCAATGCTTTCTTCTAATTTCCATTGCTGAATCACAATATTATCAACTGATATCTCAGAAGAAGGATAAAGCATATTTCATCTGACATACTGAATGTCATTCAAACAACACTTCTTGGAAAAAGGAGAAAGAGGAGAAAAAAGGAGAAAGCTAATGAACTATTTTTTGTTTTGTTTTTTTGAACTGTATTTCCTGCAGAACACTGACACTTGAGAATGGCCCTAAGCACATGCTTTTCACACTGTAGATTGACATAAAGCAAAAAAAAAAAAAAAGTTAAGAATAAAAACATTTACCATCAAGCAAAACAAAATAATGTCTGAACTAAGGCTTTTATCCACGTGACTTTTAGATCAAGAATCTATATTATTCCAAATTTGAAAAGAATGTTAAGTTATAGAAGACATGAAATATCATGGCATTTAAAAAAAAAAGAGGGAAGGCATAACTATTATAGGAATCATAAAAGAAACCATAGCATTGATAATGGAATTAGATTAAACAATAAGAAAAGCATCAGTGATGCCAAAGAAAAACAAATACTTCTGATGTAGAATATTGTGTTCGCTTTTCCAATCTTTTACCTATGTCCTCTTCATTCTTTTCCTCGCCTCTAGAATCAGCATCCATGTAGACAGAGGGCTTTTCCATTCTGCAACCTGAAGTGACTTTTCTCCTATTTCCAGTTGGAAAATCAGCCAGTAAATCCATCTGGATGTCGGTTTATGCTTCAGGCTTAGCAACATTTCTGGAAAACCTGTTTAAAGTTCCTGATTGTTGAATTCCTATTATCCTTCCATTGTACTGACACACAGGTAGGTCTTTTTGGTGCCAGTTCTCTGATCCTACAAGGTGAGCAATCTGTGGGATCAGACTACTAGACTGAAGAAGTCGTGTTTCTTTCCTTTCTCTCTCTTACTTCTTCTCCCATGAGGAGAGGAAATAATTCTTTCATCCTACAGAGTGGCCTTATGGTAGGATTGGAGAACTGGCATTTAAGGTGCCCTTTTCTTCTTCTTCTTCCACTTTTCTCTTTCTGCTTCTTCTGTCACTACAACTTGACAAGAGAAGTGAAGCAGATGCCCTTTTGAAACAGTGGGAGAGTTTACTCTCTTAGAAATGGTCATGAAACTCAGTGGCCAGGGACCAGAGGTGGAGTATCTTAATGGTTTCAGGGAGTCAAGAGAAACAGAGCACTCTCCCAAAGTACCTTTGTTTTATTCTCTTTACAGCCTTTCAAACTCTTGCATTGAGAGGGATGGTAATTCCATGCCTTCGTTTTAAAAAAGTGACAGCATCTGTCTCTGTTGTTTGCTGTTTTGCTCTACCTTCTTTGTCTGCTTGGACAACAATCTGTCTGGTGGTGCTGGAGCTGGATGCTTGACATCTGTCAGCACTTCTGAAACGGGCTCTGGAGTTGGCTGTTCAGTATTGGTCTCCTCCTCTGCTGCAAATCCAAATTTGATTCCACTATGTATGGCAATGTCATCCATTCATGTTTTTCAAATTCATTTCCTGAAGTATTGCCAATCTAGATTTGGCAGGTAGTCATAAGAAACAAGCTTAAATATTTTGAACACATCTAACTACAGTTGCAGAAGAAAAGGAAAAATAGATAAATGCTGGAATTAGTTTTAAAAATGAAATTATAAAGTACTGTATGGTCCAAAGACATAAAGAACATCATTCAGAGGTAGAACATATTTTAAATAAGATTTACTTTTTGATTGATTAGTGGAAGCCAATGGCATCATCATTTTTTAATTAGATGGCTGCTGATAAAAGTCTGAGAAAGGCAATATAACCTTGAGGTTTAATTGGTTCTTGACTCATGTAAAACTAACATTATAAAAAGCAAGGAAACAATGTAGATTATCTATTCTTGATATTTCATGTGATTATCTTGCTTATAGAATGTTGATTGCAATGGGTACTAACTTTCCAGTGAAACTGAAATACAAATGAATGAAAATATAAAAATTGGCCCCTATTTTTATGAAGCTACATGTGTGTATGTACAGTATATATGTATGTAAGTATGTGCAATTATAGTTGTACATATTCATGTGCAAGCTAGCATCTTAAGCAATTACAGAAAGTGAGCAGCTTTCATTTTCATTTCAGTTTGCCTCATGGTTTTAGGCACAAAAGCCGCTAGAAATGCCAAAATGAATATTCCCCAATGAAATTATTTATTAATATCATTATGTGTTTTTACATTGCTACTAATCCATTCTTACTTCAATAATGTTCATATGGAGCTCAAGAGAAAGAGCATACATTTCCAGAAAATATGATTTTTTAAAAAGAACATATATGTATGTGTTGAAAGGCACAAAAAGCTTTTCTTTTCTTTTTAAATTAAGGCAATGGAATGCTGCCATTAGCACAAGTAATTCTTGACTTATGACCATAATTGGTATCAGAATTTATGTAGCTAAGCAAGGTGGATGTTAAATGAGTCATGCTTGATTTTATGACCTTTTTTGTCACAGCCTCCACCATTCTTACTTATTTTATACCCCACAAGAACTCTGAGAGAGGCACTGGACTGAGAGATTGTAGCTTGCCCAGAGTTACCCATTGAGCTTCTAAACCTGATGACTGGGTAGGTCAAAGGAAAATAAAAAGCTTGTCCTATTTTATTCACATCACATACTGCTTTGATAGTCTGCTCTTTTAGAAACTTTTTTTCTTGCACCATTATACACTTAAGAACCCTCTATAGTACTTTGATAAAGCATTCTCTTCCTTCTTAATACAGCACTGAGAAATAAATGGGAACATTTGCTCTTTTTTTTTTTTAACCAGCTCAGGCTTACTGTTGAATTTTGCATTCTACAAATATATGGCCACTAGACCATGTCATGTGTTTTTTTTTCTTCAATATTTAGTTTAATCCTGCTATGCTTGAGGCAACATTTAAAGCTTTTGGACACACAAATGTTATGTGTAATTTGCATTGGAGCCTATAAATGTTATAATAAAATATAATGAATTAATGTTGAATCAGTAAGTTCTTGTAATCAAAATATGAACTATGTGTTTTTTCAAAAGGAAATTCTGTATAGGTAGAGATTTGAATTATTTCACATTTGTGCCTGCTATACTTAGACACTATAAGTACCCATTTTCTCCTGCTAATTAATTAAACTTCCACAGTGACTTTTTTAATGAATAGTTGTTGGGATTCCAGCCCCATAGACATGTTTGTAAATCACAGATATAAACAATAGTATAATACTATTAAGGAATGAATGAAAGAAAGAAAGAAAGAAAGAAAGAAAGGAAGGAAGGAAGGAAGGAAGAAAAAAGAGAAAGAAAGAAAGAAAGAAAGAAAGAAAGAAAGAAAGAAAGAAAGAAAGAAAGAAAGAAAGAAAGAAAGTATAAAAAACCAAAACAGGGCTTCTTGCATAATTTTTCAGCCACTGCATTTAAGCAGTTTTGATTGGAAGCTATTAATCCTGTCAAGCAAGAATGATTTACCTGGATATTGGGATAATAATATTTAGTTGTGTTCATAAAATTATTTCTCAATCTAATAAAGAAGTAACATATTATTCAGGATTATTTAGTCTCATTTGGAGTTATGTTCTTCATCTGCCATGTTTCAGTTTAGTGTTTGCACCTTTGACAATCCCAAAGGTGCTTTTTCAAAAGGAAACTGGACTTAATTTTTCCTTGAAAACACTTTACTTCTCATCCAAGAAGCTTCTTCAGTTCTGAACTGGCAGTCAGAACTGAAGATTTTTGGATGACATGCAAAATGTCTTCAAGCCAGTTGCCTTTTGAAAAAGCACCTTTGGGACAACCATTACCTAGATGACTGAAAACCTCCCTAGACACTTTTGACAATGCATATAAAATATGAGTAGATGCTATTGCATTATGATTACCATCTCTCTCTATTTTTTTAGATCTCCATGCTTATTCACATCTGTTCTAAAAAAAAGTATATGTTACATAGTTCACATAATTATACAACTGCATTCCATGTAACCACTGTCATTGCCTGGCAGTGCAGTGACTGTAAAATAACTTGATTTTTCATGGGAAGTGCAACTTCCATCTTCCTTGAGTTGAACTTATCATATTGTTTGTCTAAGGTTCCTAAAGAAGTAACTAGGTTACTCATCTAAAGACCTACAAACAGATCTGATATGTGGAAGTTTCAAAGACTTAGAAAATTCATTTAAAAAGTTTAGAGCCTGTATTAATGTCAAAAACAATGCAGTACTTATCTATTTTCATTTGAGTATTTAAGTAGGCTAGCAGACATGGGTGATGTTGCTTCACCCCTACTTCTGGCTATCAAAGTGCCCATGGCTGTTTCTGAAATGTCAGACTTCTATTTAGTTGAAATGAATTATTTGACTCTGAGCTTTCCAGTTTCCTGAAGCTAGGTAGACACAAAGCAGGAGCTGAAGACTTCTGTGAAATAGATGAGCTGATATTCATCATATTTTGACTCTTCTCCAGGTCATTTTGTGCCTAATATAATACTCAGTTTTATTTTGTTTGGATTTTATTTTAGCTTCTTGACTTTCACCCAAACACTTTTCACTTTTCTGTCCTTGGGTGACAAGGATCAATAAAGCTATTATGTCACACAACAGTTTAATGCAAATGTGAAGCACTACAAGAGGAAGAATAGATGCAGGTGGAGTACCAAAGCCAGTGACCTTGACTATGATCCAGTAGGAATTATCTGAATAAGTGGAATACAATAACCCCCGGCCCAGTTCTGTAGGTGGTCTAGAAATATACCATGTTGAATTGATCTGAAGCTGCTGAGAGCCAGGAATCCACATCCCATGATAAATGATCCTCCAGAATGAGAAAAACATTCTTCAGGTGGTTATGTGAAAATTGGGAATTGGAAATTATCTCCTTAGGGAGTTAGGTTCTTATATCTGAGTTTGCCTTGTTTTGTAATTTAAAGCTAAATTTCAAATAAAATTTCTGACTTGACTGCAGACAAGCTGAGAATCTGGCAAAGAAAAATTAATTCTGAATTGCTCTTTTTTCCAGCCAAATAGGATAAAAAGTGGCTTTTAGGTGTATGCTACTGGTTGGCAATGGTCATGGTGTTAGAGATAGTACATAAGAAACTATTGACCAGTCTGAGTTTGCTAGTTGTGACAATATGACTCCTATCTCCAGATGAAGGTGAATTGTGAAATGGTTTATGATTGCAACAGTTCTTTTGATTCTTATTACAATGAAATAATTGAAATTATTTTAAAATATTGAAATCCTTTAGCCAGGCGTGGAAAACAGCTATTCAGTTAACATCTACCCAACTTAACCCTGAGAATGCTTGGAGTTTAGGTGCTATACTGGAAGAAGTGCCTCTGCCCTATATCCAGTGGGAATGGAAAGATCCCCCTTATTGGGATTGTGGTGCTGATATGCAAACTATTAAGCATATTCTACAAGATTGCACACAACATGTGTTCTCTGGTTTCCTAGAAGATCTGCATGAAGCAATGGATAGCTGAATTGGGCATCTAGTTATGAGGCCACTGTCATACTCCATAGTAGTTTTATATATAATTACATTGATCATGTGTATATGTTTACTTCTCTTTTGTCATGTTTTCATCATATGCTAAACAAAATAAATAATAATTACAATGGGGAGTCCTGATCATAGTTGGGTCTCCAAGTGGCAATATATCAGCAATTTCAATGTAGGCATATATGCTGTGTCAGTGATTGGCCATTCCCCAAAGTATTGTATAGGAGTTGAAGAGTTGTGGTGTGGTCTACAAATCTGGGAATACAACTATAAAGATCTAAAAAAAATTCTTCTTCCTCAAATCCTGTTTCTTTCCTGCTTCTTTTTCTTATACCTGCTGTACTATTCTAATGATATGGTGGATTATCCAGATAAATCAGGATTTGCTAAGGCTACATACTGGTGGTCCCATTTTTCAGGCCCTGGCTGTTGAGCTGATGATGAAGGAGGTTTCCCTGAAAGATTGAAGGAAAAGGTGCCAGCAATTCCCAAGTGTTTCTGATTAATGTAAGCTGTTTTAATAAATCTGGTTACAAGCATCAGAAAAAAGGATAACAAGGGGAAAGTGCAAGTATAATGCTTTACAATTCTTTCTACTCAGGCATGCATCAATAACCCATGGTTAAGTGTTATCTGCATGAGTATACTCTCTTTGGGGATTTTCCCCCCAGTAATGAGTTGTTATCCACTATATTTGGGTAATACACAAACCAGTGCCTTAATTGCTTTTTCGTCAACTCACCATCTGGATTTTTTTTAAAACATTTTAAAAATACATATTGCAAAATGTTGTAAATGCGTATCTGTTTTATTACCAAGATAATGACCTCTCTGGGGTTAGAGTTTACTAGTGTAGTTGCTAAAATCATATACTGTAACCTCAGCAAGAGCCAGAGACCAAAACAAGTGCAGTTTGGTTTTTGTTATAATAAAAAAAGAAAAGTAAACATTTGTCAGCCTGCATTGATAAAATAACAATATTTTCTCTCTCAGCCTTTAGAAAACGTGCCAGGCAGATAATTTGGAAGAAAAAAAAATCTCCCGGCAGGCTGATAAAACTGAGCAGATGGTTATTTTAAAAGGAAGACACAGCACTGTCAATCTACACACCTTAATGCAGTGGTAGCAAGATTTAGAATTAAATCTAAGGGGAAAGTTCTGGCATTCATAAGCCATCTCATATTATTGCAATTGCTATTAATTAAAAAGGAAAGGAAAATGTGAACAGAAGGCTTATAGTTATAGGTCTATTAGTAAATTACATGAGACTAGAATCAGAATAGTAAGCATCAATGCAGAAGACTTTTCTCACAAAGATAACTATTACAGGGTATTTATTTTTCTATATACATTCAAATGAAATCCCTTCTGCACCACTTCACTGCAGTTAGTTTCTAAAAAAAATAGCATCTACAGAATCATTCAGTTTGACTTTTGTTTATGTGTTTGTTCAATTTGTATAGTGTCTGCAGAGATGTTTTGTATTTCCATGTCTTGAACAGGAATTACAGACACACAAATGTGCACAAACACACACAATTTGCCTCAAAAATATTAAATTTAAGGGAGTTCCAAAAGCTGTAACATAAAAAGAAAAGAGATCTGTTCAGTGATAAAATGACTTTTATGTAACAGTATGTGACTATGCACTGATTTATAATTAACTGTGGTACTCATTTCTTCAAATCTGATGATTGATTTCATCAACAGAAGTCATGAGAATGTTTAACAGAAAAGAAGATCCACAACTGTACCAAACTATCAGTGATATTCTAGGTTCTACCATATCGCAGGATCTAAAATGGACACCTAACATCAAAAATGTCATAAAAAAAGCACAACAAAGAATGTTCTTTCTGCGCCAACTCAGAAAGCTCAAACTGCCCAAGGAGCTGCTGATACAGTTCTACAGAGGAATTATTGAGTCTGTCATCTGCACCTCTATAACTGTCTGGTTTGGTTCTGCAACCCAACAAGACAGACACAGATTTCAGAGGATAATTAGAACTGCAGAAAAAACAATTGCTACCAACCTGCCTTCCATTGAGGTATACTGCACTGCACGAATCAAAAAGAG
>QLTV01001459.1:5451159-5463998 GCA_003457575.1 Thermophis baileyi
CTATTCTATTCTATTCTATTCTATTCTATTCTATTCTATTCTATTCTATTCTATTCTATTCTATTCTATTCTATTCTATTCTATTCTATTCTATTCTATATCCACAGGAATAACATTTCCCTATTTAAATTATTTGAGTGATTATATATTTCATTCTTTTGGGAAAATAAGACATAGACTGCACTGAGATGATGATGTTCTCCAGATATATTTTGTGATTTTGCTGGAATGCTTACTGTTCATCCAAGCTTGACTGACCTTTCTCTTTAGCTGATATTCTTTTCATACTCTTTAATTTTGTATTTTATGGAACATCCAGTTTGTCTGAAGTACCTATCCTGACAATAGCAATTTATTTTGTACACACCAACATTCAAAGCTTTGGTTAGGGAAAAGTCAAAGCATATATGTTAAAGTTAATTCTCCTGGTATTAAAATAATTTCATAAGTGAATAGCAGCATATGTATGTATGTATGTAGAGTATATGACTGTATATGTGTGTTTGTATGTACATGTGTGTGTGTTTCTGTTTATCTACTTTGTGAGTATCTCCATGAGGAAGATGGTCAATTTCTAAAAGAGAGGGGGGGAGGGAGNGAAGAGAGAGAGAGAGAGACAGAGAAACACAGAGAGAAAGAGAGAGAGAGGGAGGCAGGCAGGGAGGGAGAGAGAGACAGAGGGAGAGGGAGGGAGGGAGGGAGAGAGACAGAGAGACAGACAGACAGACAGACAGACAGACAGACAGATAGAGAGAGAGAGTCCCTGTTTGTTAAGATCACTTTTACTGCATCTATTTTTGAAATTGGAGATGTTATGAAGATCTACTGATTCTACAATTTTATAGACATCTTAAAGGGACTAATTTATTGATGAAAAATAACATCTGAATGTATCAAGCAATAATTCCTTTTTGTGTGGCCGTTTCAGCGTCACAATTTCTTTAGAATATTTTGATTCATCTTTATATAAATATATGCTGTCTCTGCCATGTGCAAGTATAGTATAGAGTATCACTTTTTATATGTATCAATATCAAATATCAAATCTCATCCTTAAGTCAAGGAAATTATTTCAATCATTTCGACCTCACCTCAATGTATAAAGCTGACAATAACCTGTCCTTGAATCTCATACATTGATGGCCAAATAAAAATGATTCAAAAACCAATCTTAGATCTGTCATATCTGATATTTCCTTCAATCCATAACTCAGATTTTTGAATTCTATCAGCTATTTTGAAAGCATTACTTCTATTCTTCAGATATGGTGTGGAATTGCTTTTTTGCTCCTCTACTCTTGATGATGTGACAAATATTTGTTCAAAATCAAAATACTGGAAAATATTATAAAGCTAGATGTGCTACAATTCTGCCTTTCAAAACATACAGATTAAAGAGAAACATATTTGGTTTACATTTTCTCTGGAAGAATCAATTTGAGTTGTATTTTCTGAGCTAACATACAATACGGAGCACAAAGGTAATACAGTCTGAGCATTGCTCCAAAGGTTATAGTACAATGTTCTGATAAACAGAATGTGTACAACAATCTGTATGCTAAAAAAGGTACATAGTAAAATCTATAGATATAAGAAACAACTTACACAAAAACAAATATTACTACTACCAAAGATTTATTAGAAAAATAAATAAAAATACTTCCAATTGATATGCAATTGTAATATGAATTTACGCTTATATTTATATGTTGATATTCAAAAATAATATCACCACACTATATGGAAATGAGGGGATTTAAATATCTGAATGCAACATTTAAAAAGTAACAGAGAATGATTCCAATGAAAGAATCTTTGGGAGGGGGAAGTTAGCATGTGTGTTTATGTGTACATCACTGTCCTTCTGTGAATAAAATAGTGCACTTCAGCAATAATAGTTTCTTCATCCCCATTTTTACTGTGCACCTTCCAAATCTGCTCTGAGGATTAGCAAAACCTCTGGAGTGTCAAAGGATTATGAAGCTGCTTTCATAAGCCTAAAAAGGCAGACGTGCCTCATTGTTAAGGTTTCCTAACTTAATCAGAGGTATTCATGGAAAAAGCTAAGGGAAAATTATAAAAACGATATTGTGAGGGCACACAATATGTCTCATCATTCTGCCATCACTAAGGTTTTGAATGGATGGCTATGAACCTAATTTCTACATGCTATAGGAAAAACAGCTAAAAAGGATTTTAGGGGGAGAGAACATTAGCACAAGTGCTTTGTGTGAGTCTAAGGATTAATTTGAATCACCATCCTAAAAACTAGAGGATGCACATAATTAAGGAATTAACTTCTTGTCTGATGAGGTTTCAAATCTTCTCCATTAGGTGACCCTCAGGTTGGCATAATAAACAGGTTAACTTAATTTGTATATTTGTATATTTCTGGATTCTGTTATATCCAATCATATATTTGTGGAAAAAGTCAAGAAGCATATACTATGATTACAGATATGCTAGCCATGACCTGACAGAAGACATAATCCAGGTTTTAGAAGGTTTAGATGTACATTTTAATGCTTAAAAGTATATATAAATTCAAATCATTTGTTCATGCATAAAATTAACATGTATGCACAGTATATTATCAAAAAGATCTAACTACATGAATGGAAATAACCGGCAATTGTTTTTCCAAAACACAAAAGTGGAAGGCATCAGCATTTGGGAAAATGCCCAATAGGAGGACATGATTGCCTGCTATTTGGATTCTTATAAATTGTTCCCAAAATATCTCAATCTAAATGGAGTTGTCTTAACTTGGTTTAGAGTCAAGATGGCTTAAGGACAGTAGCAGTTTAAATGATCAGTGTGGATATGTAGAGAAAATGAGAGAGACAGAGAGAAAGAAAGAGAAGGAGGGAATAAGAGTGAGCAACATGGTTTAGGTGTCAAAAGGCATTATTTTTGAGGGGGGGCTCTCCCATTGATTTACATTGCATTTTATTATTTCTCAAATTAAATTATTTATTATAGGTTAATAATCCAGACTAAATAAAACTTAATAAATAAATCCGACAAAGTAGAGCTTCAAGAAGAAAGAGAAAGAAAGAAAGAAAGAAAGAAAGAAAGAAAGAAAGAAAGAAAGAAAGAAAGAAAGAAAGAAAGAAAGAAAGAAAGAAAGAAAGAAAGAAAGAAAGAAAGAAAGAAAGAAAGAAAGAAAGATGGATAGGATAGATAATTATATTGATCAAGTCAATAAGTTCAATTCAGTGTCAACTTTATCTTATCAGTCAGAATTAATGTTCTGCTCTCCTATCCCTGAAGCCAACTAGAGTGTACTAGCTGTTTCTTATTTTTGTTCTCTTTTTTCTCATGCCATCGCTTGTCAGAATTCATTCATGAGTGAGGCTTGCTGGGCTTCACCTAACTGCATCTGTGCTCTGTGATAAATTGCCCTCAGGGCCAAGTGTCCCTTATGCTGGGCAGGCACCAATATCATCACAACCTATTATATACAGCTCCTCTATTTGACAGCTCCTCTCTAGGAAATCATTCCTCCTCAATTACAGAGCAATTTACTCTGGAAGGATTGGTACATTGCTCTAGGTCAGCTTCACATATTTTATTTCTCTAAAGAAAAAAAAGCAAGGTGGCACAACTGTGGTAGAATTGTTTGCTCTAAGCACAATGAATATTTGAAGCTATTTGTCTCTGAAAATTATGGATAAACATTTCTTGACTTTTAAAAGAGTTACCTTTAACTTAATAGCTGTGACTATTGTTATCTGACAGCTTTCATTCATAATAAAAGCCATCAGAAAAGTTCTGGTATAAATGGACAATTTCAGTGATATGATTAGACTTTTTCTCTAATTTTGAACTTATTGGTATAGAATTTTCAGAACCACCACATTATTATGCGGCAACCACATATCACCCACATTAATTGTACACCCACTGTGGTTTTCTATAGTTTTCAATTAGAAAAGGGATTATGTGTTATTTAAGGCTTTGTTTATTTATTTTTTTAATGAACTTGAGAAATGAGAATACCAGGTGAATCAAATCTGAAAAGCTGGGCAGGAAAACTTTGCAATTTGTTGCTATTCTGCCTCTAGCATTTACTCCATTGAAGTCAATAGGACTTATCTTGGGAACAGGCAGACCCATAATGGTTTGCACTATTTCCTGTAAATGTCAATACTGAAAAAAATGATTGAACCTCAGATACAATTTATTTCTGTTCATTCAACCATTTTTATGTGTTTTCTTTGAAATGGCATATATTATTTATCTATGTACTTATTAAAATTTTGAACAACAACAGTAAATAGTTGCTGAGGCCTACACTAGTTGTGCTAAGAGATGGTAAAACATGTCTGCATCTTAGATGTAATGCTTCCACTAATGCATCTCACAATGGCTCTACCTCATTTTTGCAACAACCTTGTTTTGCTGACTCTGACATTTTGCTTGTTCTTGACTATAATTATAAATCAATAGTCATTAATCTGAGCTGCAAGTGACCCTGTGTCAGTAATGGGAGGAAATTTCTCTTGCTGTAATGAAGAAAAAAACATTACTATTAATTGTCCTTGGATGTTTTCATCTTTACAAAAGCCTGGAACTTCAATAAGGGCAAAACACAGTGAAACTAAAGCAAGCCACAACATGCTAGAGCTGAGCAAATTTAGAGTTTAGCTTGTTCTGCTGAGACCAATGTATTGTATTTAAGACTGAGAGGATTAAAAAAAAATTTTTTTTTCTTCAGTTTCAGTCAGCTTGTGCATATAACCACATGCCTGGCTCTAATTTTTCATATGGGTGAACAGAGATCATTATAATGTTACTCCATTCTTTTAAGGGTTATTAGATTCCCAACTAGGACAGATCAATCTAGGCTATAAAAACTATGATTAAAAACATGAGAGAACAGCTTGAAATAAATGACTTATTTTTCTACTATACAAAGTAACTTTTAACCTTGAATTTGTTTATCCATATTTCATAAGATAAATTAATTAAAAAATACAATGACCATAAGAACCTTTGGCCACTTTAAAATCTAACCTTGATTTAACATTTTTATTAGCTTTTCAATGTTTAGCTTTTATTGTCTTTTTTTTTTAATTATGTAAGCTGCCCATAATAAACTGAGAATCAGACAGCCTCAAAATCTAATTAAATCAATAAATGTCTATGTTTTTCACTACATTAGAACTCAGTTAACATGGCCTAATAGAAAAGGTTCAGATATATACTGATTCTATTAAATCTGAAGTCAGTTTTGGTAACAAGCAATTCTTCCATTAGTTTTGTAAATCTAATCTAATCTTTAGCAAATCTAATCTAAAGGCATATCAGAGCTTGCTAGGACAATAATACCCAAAATTCCCAATCTCAAGTAATGTAAAACACCAACATCTGGAAAGAAAACTGGTTAAGATGAAGGTGAAAATCATATTTTTTTTTTGACAGATGGCTAAGGATGTTAAGGATATCAGTGATTATCATCTTAAAATTCAGTCTGATTCAATCAGTCTAATTTAGTTCATTCATCTTTGTCATTCACTGATTTTCAACAAATACAACCAGTAAATCTGTTTAGATAGATACATTTCTAAATATTTGGAAATGCTGATTCATTGAGTATTTTCATAGATAGGACCCTTAGACTACTGTTAACACAATCCTATCCGAGAGGAGAGACTTGGATAAATCACTGGAATGAAGGCTATCCATTTTATACCATACAATCCCTCATTATATAAAAGTCTTCCTCGCTGTCACTCATTATGCCCAAACTATTCTCTTATTAAGGAGATAATAGCATTTCAGAGAACAGAGTAACTATCTGGTGGCTTTGGGTCAGTCACTCTGTCTTAGACCAATGTACAAGTTGCGGTCATGAGAAAAATGGAAAGTATGCAGTGCTGTGTATGCTGCTTTTTGTTCCTGAAGAAAAGAGATAAACCCTACAAACAAGGCTAAATGCTCTGTGCCACTTTGGTTACTGATCCCTTCATAGAAAAAGATGTAACAAGGGTTTTCAACCTTAGCAGCTTTAAGATGTGTGGACTTCAATTTCCATAACCAGTTTGTTGGGACAATGCCACACGCAGGCTAGAAGTCAATGATTTAGAGAAACGGAACTCAGACATCAGCACCATTGAGAGTTGTGAGCTAGTTAAGACTCAGATTAGCATGCTTGTACATTGCTTCAAACACCAACAGAGTATGAATTTGTCTAGGATATTGCTTTTTTGAGACCTTCACTCTGAAAAGGCTCTGGTCTACTGCAATTCAGAAGCTAAAACAAGGCCAATGATGACATGGTAATGGTGACAGTGTCAGAAATCAGAATCCAAAGATTGTAATATGGAATCCTTAGTTCCTTAGATTTTCAGAGATATGGAAATGGAATTCAGAGATGGGTGATACGTTCCACACTGAATTCCCCATGCAAATATATTTATGAACATCAAATTCATATTTATTGCTAAAATCAACAACAGTTCTGTATTTATGCTTTACAACAGCTGTATACTGATAGGCTTAATGCAATCTAAATGGAAGTACAGCACCTTATGGTGTTATTTAAACATCATGTCCAAGTATTTATTAAAGAAAGTAATTGTCAGCAATATATTCTTGAGTCCTCCCTATTTTCTTTACACTTGAAAGAGCAGATGTTCATTTTGTTTGATGATCTGAGAAATATCACAGGCTGAGTCTAAAGTGAAATAACCTTTGAGCAAAGAGTAACAAGCTTTGGTAAGTGTAAGATGAGGTACTGTACTGGTTCCTAGTCCACACTCATCAGCTAGCTATTTATTTATTTATTTGTTTGTTTATATTATTTATATTATTTATTTATTTATTTGTATGCCACCCATCTCACAGCTGTGCGTAGTATATAATTAACATAAAAACCATATAAAAACATTATATTTCAATAAAAGGAGGCAGTTAAAACAAGGATAGAATAATTAAAGTTAAAAAGGAGGGCCTTCAAGGCATTAACCAACTGCCTTGGTTAATGGTTATTTTATTAAATGTTAGAAAAAAGAAGTAGAAAATAGAAATTGGGAAAATAGTATTATGCATACTGAAATATAATAGAACATATTATAATTTTATATATACACAAATGTTAGAAGTTGAAAAATTACGATTATGTATACTTAAATGGTAATATTATTATCAGAATTGTATGTAAAGTATATTGACTCAGATAATACACTGTTCATCAAGCACTTATGGATGTTAACGAAAAAATCATAAATAAAATTATATATATAAAAAGGCATTAACCAACTCAAAGGCTTCAGGCTCCTCTGTGAGACCCAAGCAAGTTGGCAAAGCCAGGTCTTCAAACTTTTCCAA
The DNA here is from genome assembly GCA_003457575.1 of Thermophis baileyi. Taxonomy (NCBI): domain Eukaryota; kingdom Metazoa; phylum Chordata; class Lepidosauria; order Squamata; family Dipsadidae; genus Thermophis; species Thermophis baileyi. Next base: position 5,458,495 of record QLTV01001459.1, read on the forward strand.
AAGGTCAGGGGAGTTGGGGGTAGGGGCTGCCTTAACTCTGGCAGGAGAATATTCCAAAGTGTGAAGGTGATGCCAGAAAAAAATCTCTCTTCCTGGACCTCACCAGTCAAAATCCTTTATGGGGTCATAACATAGCTTCTCTGCCTGACCAGGTGGGCAGGTTGATGTAATGGCAAATATGGTTCGACAGGTAACCTGTCCCTATGCCATGTAAGTTTTAAAAGTCATAACCAGCACCTTGAATTGGACTCAGAAGCAAATCAATACCCAATATATTTATATTGATACTGATTGTTTCCTGATTGCTTATTTGTACCCTATGATTAGGTGTTGTACCTTATGATTCTTGACGAATGAATCTTGTCTTTTTATGTTCACTGAGAGCATATGCACCAAAGACAAATTCCTTGTGTGTCCAATCACACTTGGCCAATAAAGAATTCTATTCTATTCTATTCTATAAAAAATTCAGCTTGTGCAGCAGAGGTATTACGTGTGCCATCTTTGGGATACACAGAATTGCTTGCATGGCTGCATTCTATACCAGCTAAAACTTCTAGCTTCTCTTCAAGGTAGTCCTATATAGAATGTATTGCAATAGTCCCAACAGATGAACAGGTCATGAATGATCAAGAGAAGGATCTCTTTATCCAGGAAGGGGCACAAAGTTGAGCAAAGGCCCACCTAGCCACCTCCTGCCACCTTCTCTGGTGGCATTTGCAGTCCAAAGAACCCCATTCAGTTTCTCAGGTCCAACAGGATCAAATTGTTCCCAGTTTATGGGATAAATCCATTCCCTGGGCATCTCTAGTAATGCAGATATTGCAAACAGGTTAAAAACACTACCAATCAGAACAGCTACAACTGGATATTGATTTACTGTATTGTGCAATGAGTTATAGGTTGAACTATTTTTCTTCTGACTTGAGGCTTTTTCTCAAAGAAAAGGAAAGAAGAAGAAAAAAGAAAGATTGAGGAGAAAAAGTGCCTGCCAAAAAATTACCAATTGATTTGCTGTGATGTATTGTACTTCAGATGGGGATGGAAGTGTACAAAACAATAATTAGCATGAAAATTCTTTATGCATGAAAATGAGGTGAAGTAGTTAAAAAGTGGACTTCAGATTAAATTGATATCAAGGACAACCAAACCTGATGAGTCTCTTGGAATTCTTGTAAAATTCTCCTTCACCTTTTAGTGATTCAAATAATAACAAAGAGATATGGAGGAGAATATTGATTAAGTCAGAGAACCATCAACTCATCCAAACAACTGCTATGTAGGCCAGCTAAGCAATCTTTCAGAGCCAAGGATGACATTTAAGATTTTGGGGAGAGTCTCAGTGGGAAAGGTAAGAATACAAAGTGGATGTAGCTTGTCTTCCTATTTTTCTCTGCATTTGGAAGCACATTTTGAGAGTATTCTTTGTGGTTCTGTTTGAAATAATATCATAATTTGCCTATGTTATGATTTATACTACATTTATTGCTGTTTCCGGTATCAGAATAGTGGGAAATAAGATAAGTGTTATAGACAAAGAAAGTACAAAAATATTTCCCAATGTAATCTAGTCCCTGAAATTTTAATTCTTGAGTAGCTAGGTGGATAACCCTATATGGTGACATAAATATATAGTACTTCCTGTTTGAAATAGCAAACACAGAACTGAGATGATTATTCTTATTATGGTCCATTTCTACAGATCTAAGTATGACTCTACAGAGTGTCAGTGTATGACACCTGCAAGGTAGACCAGATCAAGAAACAGATACCACGTAGGCCTAAAATTACTTTTATTAACATGGCTATAGTAACAGTATCTTGCAAGTCTGAATGTACTTCGCCCTCTCCCTCTTATCTTCTTATGAATTAAGAAAGTACCTCTTTGCAATATTTTCATAAACTGTCTTCATATGGATTTAAGCTATGTTTATCTATTTATTGTCTTGGTAATGTATCTTTTTTATACTCTCTATACTGTGGTATTGTGCATCTAACTCAACCTTCAGAAAAATAGATGTTTTGAAATAAATCTGTTTCATTTGTGAAATATAATAATTTTTATAGGGCCAACAACTACTTGATTCATGCCCAGGAAAGAATGTAATAAAAGCAAAAAATGCCAATATAAACAGGCGTAAGAAAGAAATATCAGGCACTTTAGAACAATATAATTATATAAGTAAATAGATCAGAATATTAAAAAAAAAATCTACTACTGGAAACAAAACTGCTTATTTGAATGAAAGTAGGTTAAAGTGAACTATATATATTGTACCTTAAAATACTTGAAGATAGGAGTAGCATTTATTGCAGACTTCGTGAAGCGTTAGGAGACACCACACACACACACACACACACACACACACACACACACACACACACACACACACACACACACACACACACACACACACACACACACGTCCCTAATAAATTCTATTCCCACCTTCAAATATTTTAAGGCCAGATATGAGGAAATAAATGTGTTTTGTTCTACCAGGGATGGCAAAACCTAGGAATATGAGGTTTGACATAAATAATAAGAGTTCCCTAGTTTTATGATTCTATCTTCAAAAGTTAACAAACTATTCAGTGTCTAGATATTAATGATGGTGTAGCAATGTTCAATGTTCAATGATAAGTGACTGAATTAGATGCACATTCTTCAATTAGATACTTTCCACACATGTTAGATTACAACTCTTGTAATTTATGGTCAAGATGGGCAGAATCCTAAATGGCTTAGAAATTTCAGCACCTGCAGCCCAGTTCAGCTGAATAATATGAAGCTGAGGAAGGTTTGACTGGTTTATCATTCAGGTCATTTCCCACACAGTTCTTTGCTATTATGATTTTGGAGCTATCCAAATAGAATGGTTTTTAATCTCAAAATAAAATTCATCAGTTCATACAAACTATTGAAAAACAAAACTGTTTGTTTCTTCAGTGGCATGTGGTATTTGAGATTGTGGAAGATGAACACTTTCATAATAATATCAGTATTTTAAAATAAGATTTTGGAACACATTTTCAGTTTGAGGTTGTTGTTATTGCTATTGTTTTACTAATATTGGTTAATGCTATAGGAAATCTTACTTACACTTTCAGATAAATGTGTTTTAAACATGTATTGTCCTTTGCTTATGCTTACATTATTTAATGGTTTGAAAATTGTTTGGCAGAGAACAATAATAATAAAAAGGCTTGGTAATAGGAACAAAACCATTGCTGTGAATATTCCCAGACGTTCAACTAGGTGGATTCCCCCCCCTAAAAATTCTTAACAGGACCCTCCTAAATCTTTCAAGAGGAAGAGAAAGTCCTTTGCCTTTAAATATATCTATTCATGTCATTTTTTATGTACTTAAAATAATCTTCATTTACAAATTTCTCAGAATGTAGTTAACCTAGTCCTAACTCTTGTCTGGGCTCAGAAACTAAGCAAGGTTAAGAAGAAGTACTATTCAGATGGGATTCCACTAGAAAATTTCAGAACCATAGACTAGACTGGAAAGATGAAACAAGTCTCAAAACAATACAGGTAACATATCCATGTTGTTGACAATAAAACTGAATGGATGTATCAGTAGTAAACAGGAACTGAACTCAACAAAGGATAAAATTAAGCTTTGCTTGAATTTGGAACAGACAGACCTGGAACTTATGGGAAGAATTAGTACCATCCTAATAATTAGCGGAAAAAGCTACAAATATCATTAAACAAATCTACACATTATTTATTTCACCAAAAACATCATATAAAACATAAAAGCCTGGTTGGCCAAAAATATAAGTGTTAGAGCAGGGAACAATATGAATAGCCCTGTCTGACAATAACTGGGGTATAGAAGGCTCTAAGTTGGAATATAGGAGGAGTAAGTGGTAAAGAAGTCACACATAAAATCAGAGAAATAAAATCTTCAAATAGTTGTGTGTCTGTGAAAGAAAAAAGGAAAAGGAAATAATAATCTCAATGAAAATGATCTGATCTTACAGAGTAAAGTTGATAAAAGTTTGCAAGTAAGTGAAGTGTAAATGTCATAAAGTAAAAACTGGTGTCATCTAGATTGCTGTGTGCATATGAAAGTCGGAATACACAGCTTAGAGATAATTGCATGTTATGTTTCAGTGAATGGTAATGAAAGAAACAGAGATGGAGGAAAATATGCAGCATTTTGAATAAGTATCATTCAGGAGAAAAAATATTCTATGAAATGGCATAAATAGGTGAGAACAAAGTGACAGTATACAGAAAAAAATTACTGGAGCTTTTGGAGTCTCAAAAATGACTGAGAATTGCATATCAGATTAATATCTGCTTAGAAAAAGAGTGTTTCATGTATAAATCTATTCATGTATTCATATGGCAAATGGATGAATATAAATTTTAAAAGCATGATTGATTTCTCTGTTTATGATGAAAGATTGGAAGAAACAGTAAAGGAAATTCAGTTGATTAAAGGTTCTAAATGTGGGACGTACCATTTTTGGTCATATCAAGCAGATCTTGGGGAAAAAACATTGACATAGAATAAAATGAAAGAAATGAAATAAACAAGAATCAAATGATTGAAAGAAGAGAAAGTACTTTATGAAAAACTATTAGTAGTTATATTAAACTCCTAGTTGAATTGATGGGCAAACAATACTGTATAGGGAAAAGGGACCGGAAAGTTGCTTGGAACAGATGAAAGAAATTATAGACTGCCCCAAAAGTATGGGGATGTATGCTACCACGAAATGCAATAAAGCATAATTGATGGAATGTGGAAATGAAAGATTTTTAAAATATACTGTATATGAGAGAATGATTGCTGAAAAGTATGAATATGACAGAAATATATAAAGAATATTATATAAAGGGATGCAAAGGAAGTGCACTAGAAATGATTATAAGGCACAGATGAATGGATAGAATAAGAACAATATATGAGTTAGCCATTGACACAAGTAAATTGAATGGTAAGTGAATAGTTTAGCACTGAGCACAGAAAGGTGATATACTATTGTTGTTTAACATTATTATGGATAAATGTATCAGGAAAGTGAGGGGACATTAATGGCATTATGGTTGGGAACTTGAATGTTCATATACTTTTGTATGCAGAGGGTGAATGCTGTGTTGTTGACTAAGAACACAAATGATTGTATATGAGTGAATGTGTTAGACTGGATGCTGCAATAAGAAGTATAGATCTGAAAATTAATGTTATAAAGACCAAGGTAGTTGGCTTTGACTGCGAAAATATAAAATGTAACTGCAGTCATAACTTTAAAGCTAAACCTAAAGCTATTTCCCTAAGCTATCAAAGATAATTGTTTCTTAGTAGTTCAAAGTAACATCTTAATAACATCTTTTCATCAATTCATTTTTCACCTAATGATTTAGCCTTTTACAATGTCTTATATAATTTTAAAATTCTTTTTTCAAGATATGCTATTGGTCGAATCAATACTGTTTATGTCACACTTCAATCATATCATTGCCTGCTTCCCTCCCT
>QLTV01001459.1:5467041-5485488 GCA_003457575.1 Thermophis baileyi
AAAAAAAAAAATAAATAAAGCCAAAAAAAGATGGCGACCGCCTGCACAGTGCTGGAAGTCACCTTCTGAGCATGCTCAGAAAAAAATAAAAATAAAATAAATAAAGCCAAAAAAAGATGGCGACCACATGCACAGTGCTGGAAGTCACCTTCTGAGCATGCTCAGAAAAAAAAAATTGAATTTTTTTTAAAAAAGATGGCGGCCCCCACGGACCGGCAACCACCAATCCGGTTTGGATGACGTCACTAGCAGGTTGCTACCGGTTCGGTTGAACTGGTCCGAACTGGTAGGAACCCACCCCTGAGCTGCTTCATTATTTTTTGGGGAAATTTGCATGCATGCAGTTTGATAGCTAAAAATGACTTGTCTTTTCAATTCCCTGGAGGCCTTTCATAAAACCATGTCTCAGGGAAAAACGAAGTCAATTAATATATCCCTCAAATACCTATTGATTCTCTAGAAAATGTTAATTGAATAACCTGTCAGTGAGAGAAGCTTTATCTTTATGTCCAAAAAAAAAAAAAAGGTACAATAGGAAAAATAAAACCCCATTCTAAAGCTTTGGAAAAAACACATCAAAGTCCTCCAAAAACTCAAAGTCTGTAATGAACTTGTAATCAAGATGACAAAAAGAAGTAAGCATTTAAAATATTTAAATAAATATATTAACAGCATTTAATTTGATTTTAAATACTACCAGAACAGTATAATAAAGGGAACACATATTTAATTTTGCATGTAGTAACAGCAGCAAGAATAGTGTTTCCACAACAATGGAAAAATGAAGAGGTCCCAACAGATGAAAGTGTAATAAAAAAATATTAGAATGTGCTGAGATGGATAGATTGACACTTAAGATAAAAGAAAAGGAAGAAACAGAATACTTTTTAACATGGGATATATTTTACCAATGGTTAAACTAACAAAAACAGAGGTTAGAATTTAAAAAGAATTTAAACAAATAACAAAAAAAAAATGTATTGAAAATACTGTAAGATGGATAAACTAACTGTTTTATTATTTTATTATTAATATTGATATATTTATTAAGATTACTAGTATGATTATGGTTATTGTTGTACTTTTACTCAAAATTAATTATGCCCAGACAATACACTGTTCAGATAGACATGGAATTTTTTTTATGTTTTTAAAGAAAAAAATGTACCAATAAAACATTCAAAAAAATTTTTTGATTTTAAATTGATTTTAAATTTAAATAAATAAAATAAATTTTATCCCTGAGTCATCACCTTCTACCCATGTTTTGAGTTCAATTTCTGATTATTTCAGACTGAAAAAAGTTGTACAGCCCTGACTGTCACAGAAATTTGTAAATCACATAACTCCATAACACATTATAGATATGTCCATAAAATGTATCTAAGGTTAGAATAGGTTTGCTAATTCACTTTATTTTTGCAAGATAGCATTTACTGTAGTCTTAACTCAATTCTCAGAAATAACATTGAATCCAAATTCCAAATGAGTTTTTGAATATTTTGATTAGGCAGAAAATTATACAGTTCTTGTTGTCATAATTAATGATAATATTCAAATTTTCTCATATAAATACCAACTTGTTTTAATTTGTACTATTCTTTTTTGCTCATCACAAAATCTAAATATATTGACATCTGATGAATATAATATTTTAACATTGTCTCAATAGAAGCTTATTGTGAAAGATGGTTATGAAGAAGTATTATTTGAGAAATTGCTGAAATGGATAAGCAAAAGAGTATATCGGTTTCCCAAACTTGATGGCATATTGATATGTTTAGACAATAATTCACAGAAATTTCATCTAGTCCCACAAAGAGACCATGGAAATTTTAGTCACAATACATTTTAAACCAGCCAGCAATGAACCAATATTAGAAGCATCCATACTTGGACAATTATCCAGTAACCTATCTTGCAGAAGTAAGCCCAAATTTCACATGTTTGTTCTTTTGCAACCATAAATTCTGCAACAACATCTATGCATAAATGCAAAGAAAACCATGCAAACCACAATTCTATGGATGCTGCAAACTCAGGAGAAATCCTAATTCTAAAAATATCACAGACATACTGTACAGGTAAATGTGGGGGAAGTGAAGGCAGAATGACACAGGCTACCCTGCCTGGAATTTCTCATTGAGGCCTACCTTTCTACCTAATCGTTCTGGGTTAGGGTACAAAATCACTGGTGTCATCAGTGTCATCATACATCACTTTGCCAGTTTTATGTCCACCAACTCTCCATTTTGGTGGTTTGGCATTTTCATATCCTATATGAGGGGTTTGGGAGTACTCATTACTTGAATGTGACCTTCCCTACCCCAGGAAATTGACAACCTTTGCCCATGAAAATGTGATTGTTATAAAATGACATGCTGACTCTGAACCTTTCCCTTTCATTGCTAGATTCTTCTGAGAATGTTCTTTATTCTCAGAAGAAAAGCATTTGTCAAACTGTTTAGCTGGAGAAAAGGATTTGTGCCCCTTAGTTGAGGTTCATTGCATTCCAACCATGCAGAAAAATGATGATGAATGTTAACAGAAGGACAGTTAGTTTTTCTAGCAGATTCATTCTAGGAAGATGTAGGTGTCACCAGCAAAAAGAGAATAAATACTCAATACTAATTTTATTTTATTTAGCTTAATTTAATGACTGTGGTTATTACTTTCATAATTTTATCCCTGGATATGTGTATCTTTCAACAGCCTATTACAACACGGGTAATATAATGTTCTTTGCTTTTCCATGCATCGTAACATAATTCATCATGATGTACCTTTTCAGATGGGATTCTGTTCCATGAGTGTATGCAAAACATGACAGCGTTTGAATGCTTAGTTACACAGAATATAGACCCTACTTGGATTAAGAGGCTCTCCTCACAGTCACTCATGCCCTTGTCACCTCACGGTTAGATTATTGCAATGTGCTCTACATGGGGCTACCCTTGAAGAGTGTTCGGAGACTACAGTTGGTCCAGAATGCAGCTGCGCGAGCTGTTATGGGTACACCTAGGTACACCCATATTACACCAATTCTCCACGAGCTACACTGGCTCCCTATTGGTCTCCAGGCACAATTCAAGGTGTTGGTTATTACCTTTAAAGCCCTATATGGCTCAGGGCCAGGCTATCTTCGAGACCACCTTCTACCACATAGCTCCCAGCGACCGGTAAGATCCCACAGAGTTGGTCTCCTCCGGGTCCCGTCAGCTAAACTGTTATGTTTGATAACGAGACGAGCAATTAGCAAGGTGAGGCTCGAGAACAATTCAACTCTTTATTTATTTTGGGCTTCGGCCCGGCTAACCAACGGACTCATTCCTGGCTAACACTGAGGGAACGAGCCAACAACTATCAGCGTGACAACTCTTTTATAGTCCCAGCTGTCAACGTCTCGGCCAATCCCAAACCGGTGATCTCCCACTTAAACAAGGGCTAGTGTACAACCAATCATTGTCGTCTCCGTCATCACGTGGTCGAGCCGGATGCGACACTCCTTCCCCCTGGACTGCACAAACATAGTTGTTGAGGTAGGCGGGTCGGTGTCGGAGTCTCGTAGATCTGCACAGCTCTGCAGGTGCAATTCCAGTGAGTTGTTCTGCAGTGAGAGCCGCCAGAACGCCAGTAGATTGTAATTCCCCAGGATCAGGATGTGTCGTCTGCGGTGGAACACTGCTTGGAGGAGGTGAGTCCGGCGTATCCCTGGAGCCTGAGCTACGGTATGGCTGTGTGTGGTCCTCATGCTTATCGTCAGGGAAAGTGCCTGCTGGGGCTGCCTCTAACTGTGGTTCCCTGCCAACCTCCGGGGGGCCTTGCCTGGGTCTCCCCCTAAGATGATCTACGTGTCTATGCCATATGCGGCCGTCACTCAATTCTACTGCGTAAGACCGGGGGCCCTTTACATGAGTGACTCTTCCCGGTAACCATCTAGGACCGTCCCCAAAATTCCGGGCAAAAACCTCATCTCCCAGGTAGAAATAGCGGGCCCCAGTGGCTATGTTCACTGGTTTAACAGGGGCATACAGTAGGTAGGATGCACCCTGTCCAAGTCAATTCTCAGGCGCTGGCCCATTAACATCTCGGCCGGGCTCAGGTTGGTTAGAGGGCTCGGCATAGAATGCTGAGCCAAAAGGTATCTATCTATGCTATGCTCCCAGTCCCCCGGCCCCATCTTGACCAATGCGTTCTTTATCATCCTAACTGTCAGTTCCGCCAATCCATTATTATCCGGATGCCAGGGAGCTATGGTGGCATGCCAGATCCCATGGGAGGCTAAAAAAGACTGGAATTGGGCTGACGTCAGCTGAGGCCCGTTATCGGACACCACAACGTCCGGTAGGCCATGTGTCGCAAAGAAACGGCGAAGGACCTTTACGGTGGCCTTTGCCGTGGTGACCCTCATGCGGACTACCTCGACCCACTTAGAGTATGCGTCGACGTCAACAATGAATGATTGCCCGTGAAAGGATCCCGCGAAATCCATGTGGATTCGGGACCATGGGGCCTTGGGATTCTCCCATTCCTTAGCTGGTGCCGTAGGGGCCGACGGAAGGGACTGCTGACACTGTGAGCACCTTCCTAACCATTCAGCGATATCATTATCCAACCCCGGCCACCACAAATAATTGCGTCCGAGGGCTTTCATCCTGACTATGCCAGGATGGCTTTCATGCAATGCCCTCAGTAGTGGTGTCTGCAGAACTCTAGGAATCACTACTCTATTTCCTCAAAGCACACACCCTCGTAGCACCGACAGTTCATGCTGTCTAGATCTGTAGGGCAGGAAATCCGTATCAACCTTATCTGCAGGCCACCCCCTGCGCACCCAGTCCCTTACTTGAGGCAGCGTGCAATCCTTAGCAGTGCAGGCAGCAATATCCTCAGCGGTGACAGGTAACAGCTGTTCCTCGATCAGCATGACGGACGAGACAGGTGCATGGTCCTCCACCGGCAGCAACAGGGGGCAACGGCTCAACGCATCAGCATATCCCATCGCCTTGCCTGGATGGTGGTCCAATGTGTAATGGTAGGCCATGAGAAAAACGGCCCACCTTGTCATGCGAGGCGAGAGAATCTGAGGGGTCTGGCGGTCACCCGCCAAAATCCCCAAAAGGAGCTTATGATCAGTCACTATATGAAAAAAACGGCCATTTTTTCCCTCAGTGACTTTTATTCTCGAGCTGCCTGCATCCCATCCTTGTCGCCAATGTTATGTTTGATAACGAGACGAGCAATTAGCAAGGCGAGGCTCGAGAACAATTCAACTCTTTATTTATTTTGGGCTTCGGCCTGGCTAACCAACGGACTCGTTCCTGGATAACACTGAGGGAACGAGCCAACAACTATCAGCATGACAGCTCTTTTATAGTCCCAGCTGTCAATGTCTCGGCCAATCCCAAACCGGTGATCTCCCGCTTAAACAAGGGCTAGTGTACAGCCAATCGTCGTCTCCATCATCACGTGGTCGAGCCGGATGCAACACAAACAGTGCCGGCTGGCAGTTCCGTGGGGGAGGGCCTTCTCTGTGGCTGCCCCAGCCCTCTGGAACCAGTTACCTCCTGAGATCCGGACTGCCCCCACCCTATTGGCCTTGCGGAAAGCAGTGAAGACCTGGCTTTTCCGGCAGGCCTGGGGCCGTTGATCTTGCCGTTGATCTCGCTGTTGTACTCCTGCAAGATCCGTCCATGAATGGTGTGCATGGGTTTTTAAATTGTTTTTTTTTTAAATGTTTTTATAATGTTTTTCTTTTTTTATATTTTTGCTGTAAGCCGCCCAGAGTCCCTTGGAAGTTGGGTGGCATAGAAATGTAAATAATAAATAAATAATAAATAAATATACAGAAAGTGTGGAGAAAACAGCTACTGTATAGAAAGCTGAAGTTTGAATTGGCATAATCTCAGCCATGACGTTCATTAGAAGGAGTAACTGGATAATCCTGTATCTACCTTTAGGTTAAAGAGAGAAGAAGCAGAAAACTCTGATTACAAATTTGTTCATTTTACTTAAATCTCAATTGGTATTAAAAAGCATTTTCTATGATGATTTCCTTTCATGGAGAAAATGGAAACTAGTATAATATGTAATTTGTATATCCAGCATTGATGTCTCTGGGTCCTTTTAACTCTTCTGAACAATTTCAGAAGGATTTTTATTCTATTCAGTTCACATAAGAGTCCTTTTCCTTGGCTTTAATTTGGACATCTCCCAATTTTTATCCATATCAACCAGATTTGGATGCTACCTATTATGTCTATTACAGCATAATAAGAAATAAACAAAAGCTTACCTAGTGCCAGGCAGAATAATTCCCCTGATCGTTTCTTTTAACAATTTTCATTCAGTTTAATTAAAAAGAATTTGTTTTAGAAAGGTGTTGAAAAGTGGAAATGTTCATGGGTTGAATATGGAATTTCTACATTAATTTTGTTATAGGCTGGAAGAAGATCGTGTGAACATTAAATCTTTCATTCTCAATTAGCTGTTAAGCTGTATTTTTCTTCTTTCCCACACTTTAATTAAATCCCAAGAGTAGACATCATTAGGAGATTAATTGGTCTATTCTAGTAGCAGTGCTACTTGTCACCATTAAAATGAATTCTGCCTGTAAGAAATTTTTGGCAGATCTTTCCCCCGTCCAACAAAATTCTCTTCAAACAAATTTGGTGGAGAAATTCTAAAGGTCATTTTAGAATCATTCTAAGTCATGAGGTTTTTCTAAAAGCTTCTATTGGCCACGGATACAAATATTTTCAAAATATCCCACATCAATCAAACATTTGGGCTATGGTTCGAATGAATATGGATCTCTCTATTAAGTAAGGATGTATGCTTGTCTAGTACCTTACCCAATCGTGGTGAAAGAGACATTTTATAATTCTCAAACAGGTATTGCTTTGCCATAATAAAGTAGCCTATTCAAATAATAATATACACACACTATAAAAAGGATGTTGGCTGGGGAATTCTGAAAATTGAAATCCACATATTTTAATCTTGCCAAGGTTGAGAAACACTGGCTTAAAGGATGGTGAGTTACCAAGTAAAATAAAAATAGAAATGGTAGGGAAAATGGTGGATTCTTTTCTCAACTCAAATAAAGGGTTTTCTTTCCACCCAAGTAAATGCGAAAGAGCACTAGCAGTTTCTCAGGAACATATATTTTCTTTCTAAGACTGGACCTTCAAAATCAAAACGACTTTGTGAAATTATGCAAAGTGCAAATGAGTCTTGATTATCATGAGGTGAAAGTGAGGTCATGCTGAACTACCAACATTTGTGAACAACCCAAGGGAGGTGCATTTATTTACGAATGCCTGCTCTAATCTCTGCGGCAGTCTAATCAAATTTCCCTAAAAATATCTAAGAATAAATCTGTGATTTCCATTTGTAAGCAAACACTTTTGGTGCAACTGAGAAGAGAAGAAGCTAACTCTCCCAAAACATTTTGTTTCTTTAAAAAATAAATCTTAAAATGTACTTGTAGTAGCAAATTTCCCTAACTATATCAATTACGACTGAAGGGGAAGAAATCCATGCATGCTATTTTTCTTTCCTCCTGGGGAAAAAAAAGCTGAGTCCTATCTTTCTTCCTGCATTAACTGCACTTTCAAAGAGCTGTCAGCCATGAACATCCTTCTTATTGACTTCAACCTTCTTGCCAGTTCCCTGGGTTCCATTATTTGAATAAAATTTGTATAGTATAAAATTCAATTTATTTGAAGCTATTAACTGGGGTAGTACAGGCTTAGTATTCCCAAGGCCAGACCCACGCACATTTTATCACTCTTGGACAGTTGTCATTTTTAGAAGAAATGTCTCCGAATATACAAGGAAGGTTCCTTGTTCATTTTTTTTGAAAGAACAACAGCCATACATGGGTAGTTGTTGAGGGAGGGAACTTCTATTGTATGTTATCAGTACCCATAATGATATTGGGTGAATTGAGGCACGAAAAAGCTGTTGTCTGTATAAAAAAAAGAAGACATTATTCTGGAGTTCTTCACACATTCCAGTTTTTGAGAGCAAACTTTAAGGATTCACATGTGATTTGAGGAAGATGTGAAGGACTAGAATAGTTCAGAAGTCAGCTGAGGCTGAATAGAAATCATCTTAGAGTGCATTGAATTTTAGTCACTGTCTCTCCCCCCCCTTTTTTTTTTAGACCTATTCTGTAAATGAATAAAAATATTTTCTTATGACAATAGTGAATTACAATTAAAAAAGAATGTTAGCATTGGTAAAATGGGGAAATGAAAATTGGATGTAATACAGTAGTACAATAACCAACAATTAAACAAATTTTGAAAATAAATCCCACCAAAGCTAATTAAAATAAATGTGGCCAAATCTGTTCAAATCCTGAATTAATTAAATTCTTTGCTGTTGTTGTTTTTACCATTTCTCTGTTTTTGCAGGAACTGCCCCCTTTTCGGTATGTATTGGGTTGTTTTTTTTTTAACTCTAAGAATGCTATACTCAGGAAGTCATTTTGCACTGTTTTTTAAAATAAATAAAAGAGCAAGGATGCCTACTAAACCACAGTGACCATGTCAGGAGGCTTTTAAAAATATCTACGCGGGGAGAGAAAGAGAGAGAGAGGAAGGGAGGGAGAGAAGGAGAGAGGGAGAGGGAGAGGGAGAGGGAGAGGGAGAGGGAGAGGGAGAGGGAGAGGGAGAGAGAGAGAGAGAGAGAGAGAGAGAGAGAGAGAGAGAGAAATTTTAAAAACTTTTCAGCATCTTTCTCACAGTGTTTGGTCTCTGTTGCAACTATGCAATGCTATGTGTTGTTTTGTTGGTGCATATGTTTAGATAAATAATTTTTTGTAAGAGTTTTCAGGAAGATCTCACTTGTTGCTCACAGGTCAGAATTTTTTTTCTTTCAGAGAAAGAAAAAAAGAAGGCAAATAGAATAAAAAAAGTATCTGAATCCAATCCTTTCCACCACTTGATTTTTTTTTTTTTCTATACTTCTCTCTGCCGTAGCTTCACAAACAGGGCAAATCTGGTAGTTTTTGGAGTAGCATGAAATTAAAACAACAGTTCAAAATGTCAGGTTTAATCATCGAATCACTATGAAGTTCATTTCTCCACTGTGCATGGCCTGCCTTGAATGATTCTGCTAGAACATATCCAAAAGATTTATCTTCGTCTTCAATTAATATATCTCCCCAAAACAGAACCACCACTTTCTAAGGGACTCTGTCTAAAAACCTTGTCAGAAGCTAGTGAAGATGATACATTGGCTCATAGCACAAGGCTGCCACAATTATCACAGTGTGAAACCCATGAATAAAGTCCATGATCCCAGGACAATAATCACTCTGCAGGCTTAAAGAAGATTAAATTATCCTTTAAGTTTACTCCAACTTTCAGAATAAATACAGGAAAAAGGAAATTTCATAATTTGCTTATGCTACTGCTTTTTTTATTAACTGTCTTCATTTTTAAACGGTTATTATTTTAATGTTAGTAGTCTTTGTAGTTCTTAATGGAACAACTGCATTATACTATGGTATATATGAATACTTATTTGCTGATTTGCAAGAGTGTCCATGAGTTAAAGTAAAAATTGAAGAGAGCAGTTGCAATGCTGCAACCAAACCGTTTTTACTGTATGTGTTGTGAACATGTAACATATCTTGATTTTTTTTTTACCATACGCTAGGGATGCCTAGTTTAAAGCTGTTTATTTTAATCTTTGGCTGATTTAAAAGTCACTGTCTTCAAGTCAGGATCTGAATCCATATCCTGATTAGGAAATCTGATACTTCCTTGTATAATTATTACAATTCAACAATTGGGTATAACATTTGCTTGGTCAGTCTAATTCAATAAGGCTTTCCGTGGACCATTTACAAGAAGGCCAAAATATATTAAATTAATTGTTAATGTTTTTCCATTTCTGTATCTTAGATTTCAAAACATATGAACTTTCCTAAGAGTACTGCAGAAATTATACCAGTGCTGCATATACTTGCATAATTTATACTGGAATATGGGAGACTCGGCATCTCTTTCAGCCACTGTACTATAGTTAATGAAAGAACATGTCATTCGCATGATAAAAATCTTATGTCTCTGATCCAGTATTCTTTAGATAGAAGTAGGAAATATAGCCATTAAAAAGGTAGAAAGACAGCAAAGGTTCACTTTCCTCTATTGAAACACTCGGTAGATATATGGACTTCAGTTCCCAGAATTCTTCAGCCATTGATGAGTACTGATGAGCTAGATAAGCCAATGGTCTAAATTTTATGTCACTCAACTTCTGATCTAATGAACATTAATTTAAATTTCTCTGTGTGCAGGATCACTAAATTGTCCCTCAACCATTTCCTAATCAGGGATAAATTATGCAGAAGGACTAAAATCTTTAAGCCTGATTCAGACGAAAAGAAGCATTTAAGCTCTTTGCACAGTATGTATTTAAAGAACAGATGGGAGATTGAGTGACAAGATAAATCTTATAAGCTTGACCAATCAGCATCATAAGATTACAGCTGTTTTCCTCAGATGGTTGTGCCATATTTCCAAGTAATAAAAATGCCTGTTGTTTTCTTATAAAAGGGATATTTTTATAATCTTTTCATTATGCCTAAATCTATACACTTTTTGTCAAAAATATAAGGTCCACAAAAAGACTTTTTTTAACTGTAAAAAATATAATGAACATTTAAAAAAAAGCAAACAAATGAATTAGTACTTTAGATAAAAAAAAGAGTGGATAATTGATGATTATCCAATGTTTGGGAAAGAGAAGTGTAATGGAAATAAATCACAAACATTTTGAACCAAACAACTGATGAGCTGATGCGTCCTAAGAATTAAGGATGTTAATTGTATACAATAAATAAGGACAGGAAAATAAAATAAAGTATAAAATCAGGAAGTGAGAATTGTCTTAGTTTCTCAAATAATTTTTAAATCAATATTTTTATCACAACTGATGATCAAGAAATAAGTCTTTTTCCTGTGTAAGTTACAAAAATATCTGCACAAAATCATATGTTTAAGTATTATTTTAGTTTTGACCATTTTTATTTGTTTATAATTTATCTAGCTACTATTTCACATACATAATTCTGGATAATTAAAACTATACATGCATGAACTTTTTTTTCTTTTGAGGTGAAAATGTTTATGTCTATTTGGATAAGTGCTGACATTACATTTAGAGATGTGCAGAATTTAGTGGGTTTCAATCTCAATATTAACTAATGAACTTCAGAACAAGTTGGTTCATGCTGGATCTCACATTTCTCAAAGTCAGGTACTACTGTAGCACATTTTTGTATAGGAAGTGTCAAGGATGCTGAATATATGCTTAGCTTTTCCAATAGAATCAATAAACCTCTTTTTTACAAGTTTCTGAGTAGAGTCTTCTGCTCAGCAAACTTGAAACTTAGCTTCATGCTGTTTTGTACCCTAGGTGGAAAATAATTATAGACAAAAATAAAGAATAGTGCTTTATATTCCATTCTGACACATTTCTGTTCAATAAGCTTCATTGACTGCGGTTGATAATGCTCCAGGATAGGTATGAAGAAACAAGACTAAGTGCTGTGGGTTTTAAGGCCTCCCAATACTGGCAATTTTCCATTTTTAATTCTGATTGGAGTGCACCATCCCACTCACCTCTGGTCTACAATTTGGAGATTCTCTTGGATACAATGCTCCTGCTAAAGAGCAAGTGGCAACCATGACATTGTCAGGCCGAAGCCATCTTATTTGAACACTTTGGCCTGCCACACTTTATGCTTTTAAAACGTATTCTTGCTGTGGGAATTTGGGAGGGGCTATTGCATGAGGGATGTAGAAATGTAGCCATAACAAATTCCTTTAGATTCTCAAGGTCATCCTTTGTCCAGCACCTGCCCGGAAGCTGAGGGGAGTAACGGACACATTGGCAGAAGATGAATGGCTAATGTGATGAACTTGTGGGTGTGGGGACAAGGGGCTTGATCTTTCAACTGGATGGAGAAACCCTTGTAGTGTCAGATTCGGGTTTCTCACAGCTGTGCCAACATGGCTCTACTAATAAATTGGAACTTTGAGCAATACTTTGCATTGGACTCTGATTTAGCTTTAGATGCTATTTGGAACCCTGACAGACATTTGCACAGCTTTGTGCAATTGTGCTCATTATTAACCTGAGGAGCTTGTTCATGATGACCCCTGTCGTAGTCACTTCCTATTTGTCACTTCCTACTGTAACACACTCTACAGGCTCCAGGAATATTTGAAAGCTGCAAGTGATCCAGAATACCACAATCCAGAAAGCATCTTTTGATACAATCACATAATACTTATGATCCGCAAGCTGCACAAGCTCCCATAAGGTTTACAGATCCAATTCAAGATGTTGGTTGGTACCTATAAAGATCTAGGACCTTGCCTGCTTTTAGGAGTGCCTGTCCCCCATTGTTTATACCTACCATACCCAGTCTAGAAGAGAGAGCATGCTCCAAGTCTCTTCCATGAAACATTTCCATTTTGTTGGGCCTTGGAGTTTTGTCTCCTTTGCTATGCCTGCCCTGTTGAATTACAGGTTAGGAATAACCGCCATTGCACAAAGCTATGCAAAAGCCCCACTAGTCCCTCTCATCAGAAATCCTGACTGCTCCAACTCTGATAGCCTTTCATAGGGCTCTGAAGACCTGGCTTGTTTGGTGATGTGGCTTTTGTTTGAGAGGTTATTGTTTAACCAGGATGTCACAATATAAATTTATTTATATAGTTATGATGTTTTTTATATATGTTCCCATTTCAGATTCACTACTGGGAGATAAGCACTTCTATAAAACATATGAATAATTAAATAAATATTCTGTAAACAAATATTTAACAACTGAGAGCAATTCAGGGTGAGGCTATACTTTTGTTCCATATATTTTAGTTTGTTTTGCTGAAACTATCCACGGGAGGTAGATTTTGGACAGAAAAATGGGAACTACTATTATTTGTATCTCCTCCCCCCCCCAATTCCATAACATAACATTGCTCCACAGCAATGTGGGAATGGCAGTACTCCAACTGCCCTTCATTACGAAATTCAAGCAATGAGTTATGAGCAATTGATTTTTCAGTACAAGACCAGAATCAGAATTAGAAAGTCCCATCATCATGCGTAGGTTCTGGAATTTGCATGAAGAGGCTGGTGCTACCATTGGACCAGATAGATATTGATATTTGTAATTGTGGATACGCTGTGGATGCTGAATAGCTCTCAAAGTTGATGTGAATGTTGATGTAGATTGATTGAAATAGAAGGAAAAATGGGAGGAGGGAGAGAAAGGGGCATAAATTTGTGCAGAAGTGCACAGTAATTCAACTACTACCCACCTAATAGCTGATATGGCACAGTCGAGCAACAGCATTTCCATGTATTTCCTTCAACTAGGCAAAACAGTTATTAGTAATGGGGTTATCCTTAACAGATTCAGGCTATCATCACCAGCTATTATAGCTATTGGAAATAAAGGTGCTTGAGTTGTAGGCCGTCAGCATAGCGAATTTCAGAGCGCCAAGTGCTGGATTATACTTTTTATACAATGCCACAATGAATGACTGAAATTAGTGAAGGATGCTGAAGTACTGCATCAAACTCACAGACTATAGCTGTCAGTGACAGCTAATTACTATTGACCGTATAAGTGAGACATTATATATTGCTACACCTGAATGGCATCATTTAAGGTGTTGCATTATTTCTACAAGTATTGAATGTAAGATTTAAAAAACTTATTACCAGCCAGAATAGTAATTTAGCCGCATGGAAAATG
The DNA here is from genome assembly GCA_003457575.1 of Thermophis baileyi. NCBI lineage: Eukaryota > Metazoa > Chordata > Lepidosauria > Squamata > Dipsadidae > Thermophis > Thermophis baileyi. Next base: position 5,480,831 of record QLTV01001459.1, read on the forward strand.
GGAATGGTAAGCATTCAGTCTGGCTTTCTTTTCACCCTTGAAAGCCTGCAGATATTTCAACAGTGACAATTTAAAAGCTTATTTGGACTGAGTCGTTAAACTGGCTTCCATACATTTTCAAAAACATTTGCAATATTTTCATTTATAATGAATTTTCCAATAGAGGAGACAACATAAAATTAATCAATATAGATTTGTAGTTATCATAACCCTCACCCTTTCAAAAGTAAAAAAAAAAAAGAATGGAAAAAAGATACAGGTATTCCTCAACTTACGACCACGGAGAATTTCCTCCGATCAGCAAGGCAATTATTATGCGAGATGTGCCTGATTTTAATGACCATTTTTGCCACAGTTGTTAAGGGAACCACACAGTTAAATGAATCAAGTGGTTGTTAAATGAATCTGGCTTCCTCCATTGACTTTCCTAGTCAGAAGCTGGCTGGGAAGGTTGCAAATGGTGATCACATGACTCCAGGATGCTGCAATCATCATAAATACATGCCAGTTGCCAAAGTCTGAATTGTGATCCCATGATGTGAGGATGCTGTGACGGTCATAAGTGTGTAAGTAACTTTTTTTTCAATGCTGTTGTAACTTTGAACAGTTGCTAAATGAATGATTGTAAGCCAAGAATTACCTGTAAGGAATTTAGGATAAGCAATGTGGTGGAATTATAAAAGTTTCTGAAATAAAACAATTCACTTTAAAATGTACAAGAGTAACTGCATGATTAATGATAACCCCTTAACAACATTCATCTGAAAAGGGTCAAAATCAGTGAGAAGGCAGCTCAGAAGTATCAATGTCCCAAATAATCCAAGTATATAGCATATAATATGTAGCATTTTAATACCGAGTGAAGGTACTAGCTAGCTGTTTGTTTGTTTGTTTGTTTGTTTATTATTTTTAGATATACATCAACATCAATGCATGAACAGTGTGGCATCTGGGTGTCATTCATTTTGATACAAATAACAATAATGATAATAATATTTGTTACATTAATCAAGCTTTTGTAAATATTGATACACATATTTAATCTTAATCTTCAATATTTAAATGTTCAATGTTTCAGTATGCTATTCTAATGCCAATCACAATATTAGTTGAATATATATAGTAATACCATCTTTCAACCTCTGGTCTTCCCATCTAGTTATTATTTTTATTCTATTATATAAAAATGTGTATACTAATAATATACCTATTTCTTGTTTCTAAGACAGTTCCTTTCTATCCACCATCTCTTGTCTGTTTTGATACCTCAATTCTTATTCGTTTTTTGGCTTGCCTCCCATATTCCTCTCTTGGATCTTTATCTCTATCTAGTCTAAATATTTCTTCCATCTCTACCATCTTTATGCTGCCAATCCTCCAATGTATCTACCCAAGCTCATACCTCCCTTTCGAAGGTATCTTCCTGCTTTTCTGATTTCATTTTTAAATCTCTTCAGATATTTTTTCCGTGATTTATTTCATCAGTCATTATTATCTTTATTGTCCTCTCCTTCTTCCCTTTTTGTTTTATTTGCTGATTTATCTGTTCTATCTTTTCCTCCATTCTTTCTATTGTCTTCTCCTTTCCCTGGACGTTTTGATCTTTGTTCATTGTCTCTTGTGAAAAATTTTCTATTTTCCCATCTATGCCATGTATTAGGTTCCTTATCTCCCTGTGGTTTTTTGTCATAGTATCATTAATATTCTGGAACATCAATGCCATTTTTGTAAAAGTCCACTCATTTCCCCCTGAAGGAACATCTCATCTTATTTTAATAAGTCCCACTCTTGCTCAATAGTCCAAAAATAGTCCAAAAACCATACATTCAGTCCTAACGTTGCTACTCAGAGAGTACAATCATCATAGTTCTTTATATCCCAGGATTTATCAGTCAGTTCCTTTTAGGTAGTCCAGGATCCTTGTTCTCAGAGTTAAACCTCCAGTAATAATAAGGTAGGTAAAAATAGAACAGTAGATATCACCACAGTTCTTCAGATGTTGTTTAATTCTCTTATCAAATTTTTCCCAGACTTGTAGGGGTATGGTACATTTTCCATTTGTCAGTAGGTGGCGCTCTCTGCTTGAGTTTCAGTGTCTCCAGTCTGACATGTATTTGACCAAATTTAATTTAATTTATAAAAGCCAAACCAGTTATTTAAGTAAATAGTTCCAGCATTTTAAAATGCCTTTCCCAAGCCAGCACCTATCCAGTTTAAAAGTCCAATTTTCTGTGTTTTAAAAGTTTTTTACTTTTCTCCCCTTACTTCCTTTCTTCTGGGTCAGGGATTTTTCTCTAGGTAGTTATTCTCTGCTTTAACAAATAGATCTAAGAGTCTCTTTTCATGGATTTTTTTTCCCTTTTAGGGTTAGGTTCTAGGTAAAAAAGGCATCATCTCACCCAGTTCCAATCACTGTTCATCTACACAGCTCCTGCACTTTCTTTGTTGCCTCAGCTGTCCCAGCTTCACGGCAGCCATAACGGCTGCCTCTTCTCCTCGTCGTGGATAGGAGGGAAAAAGAAACCCTGGGTCAGGCAGAAGAGTTGCGGCTCTCCGTGACCTGCTGGGCACTCCTCTTTTTCTTCACCATCCCTACAGGGTGGCTTTGGCTCCTTTTGGAGCCCTCCAATGGTCAGAATTCGGCGCGGGAGCGCGGAGACCCGCTCCTTGCGTCCGATGTTGCCGTGATATCAGCCGGAAGTCGAAGGTACTAGCTTTGATTGGCACTCTATTTTGGGATCTGGGGTACATGTGATGATCTCTCACAAGGCATCCACAATCTTCTCATTCCTGGTAATTCCACTTAGTGGAAAATCACATCAAGTCTGTATCTACTTAAACCAGCTCTTCAATCTGTAAAGAACCTTGTAGAACCAAGATTAAATTTTTATTCATGATGTCTCTGATCCTTAGCTATATAATATTCTGTTTTACCAGAATCAAAACTTTGAAAAAGTTTCCACTTGCACTTCTTTTGTTATTGTTGTTATTGTTTTTGAGCAATTAATACATTTTGTATTGTAAAAAGCAATAAAGACAACAATTATAATATTGTTGGTGATTGTTCAAGTTCTACTACTAACAATTACAATTAACTTGTCTGGCCATCCAGGAGGCTTCCTCTGTGTCTAACTTCATTGCACACAGAGAGAGAGGCGGGGAGGGGATGCACCAGATAGTACTGCTTTATTATGAGTGCTTGGAGACAGACCACACTGTAATTCATGGTTAAAGGAAATTGTTTAGTACCTCTGCATCAAGTGAAGGAGGGTTCAACAATTTTCTGAAGTAAAAGCATAAGAAAAGAGATATATAGCCTAAGGGAAATAATAATGAGCAGTTCATCAACTAAGACTTTAGACAATTTGACTTTGATTCCTACAACAAATCCAATTAATCATCCTAAAAATGAGATGTGTAGGAATTTTGCAGCATAGTCTTTTCCTCTCAGAAAAACATGAGTAACCTGGACTCAAGAGAAATTCAACTTGCTGGACAGTCAATAAGTAAAATTTGAGGACACTTCTTTATAAGTTATAGCTGGGTTTACTGGGAGAAGAGGTCATTGCACAGAAATACAATATAGTTTTATGTCAGGAAAATCCCTGGTGCACTCCTGACATAGAATTGGAGGGGAAAAAAAGGAGCAAGTAAGGGGTTCCCAAGAGGGGGGGAGACAAATTCCATGGCAGTGGTAACTCAACCAATTAAGACTCTGTGTTGTAGAAATAGACCGCATCTATTCAATTTGATTGGAGATTATCTTAGCATATTTAAGAACTTCCATTATGTGAAAGGAGGGAGGGTCTTTTCTTTAAAAAAAAACCTTTCTTTTTATAGAGGTGTTTATGAGACCACACAATCAGTCTTGCTTCATGTCCCCCATAGGAATTCTGGTTTCAATCAGTTTTTTCTCAAAGCCTTTTGGAAATTCAATTCAATTCTTAACCTTTTCCCATAAAGATATACTCCCTAAGGAGTTTAGATTTAAAACTTAATATGGTAGAACAACTACATAAAATGTATGCATGAAACAACCAAAAGAAATGATCCACATCCAGAAAACATAGTAGACAGAGGAACACTGCTTGGTTGGCTGATCTAGTCATATAGATTATAACAACTGAAGAATGTTTCATCAAGAGAAAAGGGCTAAGATTGTTATAGAACTATTTGGTTGGCTAAACACTCCTCGTCGTGAGCAGAATTTCATTTTATATTCTGAAGCAGACAAGATGTAAGAAACGCAATGATGCTCTGTGAAACAGTTGAACATTATTATACATATAGGCACATATTAATAATTAATAATTTATGCACAACAGAATTCAGTATCTATATATACAGTATGTCACAGAAGTGAGTACACCCCTTCACATTTTGTAAATATTTAAGTATATCTTTTCATGTGACAACACTGAAGAAATGACACTTGGCTACAATGTAAAGTAGTGAGTATACAGCTTGTATAACAGTGTAAATGTGCTGTCCCCTCAAAATAACGCAACACACAGCCATTAATGTCTAAACTGCTGGCAACAAAAGTGAGTACACCCCTAAGTGATAATGTCCAAATGGGGCCCAAGTAGCCATTTTCCCTCCCTGGTGTCATGTGACTCGTTAGTGGTACAAGGTCTCAGGTGTGAAGGGGGAGCAGG
>QLTV01001459.1:5527631-5543344 GCA_003457575.1 Thermophis baileyi
TATTCTCCATACTGAAATAATATATAATATATAATATATAATATATTTATTATATTATTATATTATATTATATTACAGTATATATTACATAATTATATATTTAGAATATAATAGATATAATTATAATTATATATAATTATAAATATGCAGATTTTTCTATACATTAAAAACATTTAGTTTATTCTAATTACATATTTCTTACACCATTTCTCTGTACTGTGTGCTACAACTTGGAATAAATAAAGCAAAATGTTTAGGCCCACTGTAAATACCCTGACTATAATCCAAGAGGTGTTTTAAAACAGTTCTTATGTTGGTCCTGAGGATGCCATATCTTTTTCTTTTAAGGTTAAAATCATTTTTCTTGGGCTTAAGAGACAATACGAACAGGAATAGGAATTGGAAGGGTTAGGTTTTAATTAGTTTTACTCCACATGTCACTTTTCATGCTCTCAATTTTTGGTTCCAAATTTGCTTTATGTTAAAGAAATTAGAGAAAAGGACAGCGAAAAGAACATCATTTCTAAGTTTAGATTTGTAGCATATTTAAGCATAGCAATAAAGTTTTAAATGTAGGATTATTACTTCAAATCTTAATGTTAAAGAGACCTTACATACTGCAGAAAGTAGAAGCATAAAATGGTATGTTTTAACGGTATAATTGAAAAGTACACTGAAAAAATTATATTCAATTTAGACCATTGTTTCTGTCCAGTAGAAGTCCCAAATGAATACTATAGATAGATGTCCGTTTCTTATTTTACTGCAAAAATCCAGATGACTACTAGAGAGCACCAGAGACATAGCAGCAGAAACAGAAAATCCTAACTTTGCTGCCATCTCATGATCCAGATTTGATAATTCTAATAAATGTGTGTTCCTCTGAGCTGAATATTGTCTGCCACCAAGTATCAATAGCTCAGTATACTTCCTGGTTGTGCTTTTTATTGAAGTCTGAACATGCATAGAATACATATCAGTACATAGATGGTCAGCTGCCGTTTAATTGGAGTGATTTTACCCAGCTTGAATTTTTTTCTTAGATTTGTGAGAATATTATTTATCAATCCTAGGCTTAATTAAATAGTAACAAATTGTGCAGCACGATTGCAACCCCTGCTCTTTGGAGGGGGGTGTCAGTTCAACTTTTATGATTAATTATTCAACACTTTTTTTAAAAAATGTAACTAATCAGATATCAGTAATAGTTGTTCTGAAGAGATTTTACACATGCACACACATACAACTTTCCTATATCACAAAACTACCCAGAAAACTGCCATATTTGGCAAGGCAATTTGATCTTTGTTGTCATGTCTGGAACATTTTACTTTTCAGTTTAAATATGTCTCCTTTCTTTCATATTTAAAGGCACAACAGAAGCATTCAGTTAAAGAGAAACTTACTTAATTGTTCTAATCCAAAACAATTTGGATATTTTTGCTATGCTAAAATTAAATGTCATAATGCAATTTCTTTTTTTTTTTTCATGCTTCATGTAACAAGATGTATAATTATGTGAGTTGAGACAGAAGTGCAGATTTGTTTGGATTTGATATGAAATAAAAGAATAGCATTTTGCTTTGCTGAGCTACCTGACATGTTATTTAAATTTCTGCAGGGAGAACGAAAAAGTGACAAATGAGGAGGATAACTTGAAAATGCAATGGAAGGCTCATATGATACAGAAAATATATGGGTGTTTTAAAAATGGAATCAGCCAACTTTTATATCCAGATAAGTTTATACTTATGACATAATTAAAGTGAATGCAAAATATGTATGCAGCATAGATTGCATCAGGGAAAAAGTGTTAAAAATGATTTCTTCTAATCTGACCAGAAAAAATGGTGATATACAGATATTGAGAATTATCCAGGGTCACATTTTATTTAATATTTTACACTTATATTTGTAACTGGACCAGGAATTGGGTCTCTTGGTAACTTGTTTCCCATTTTGAATTGTGGGTGAGTCATCTTATTTTAGGCATGTTAATAGTCTCCAAAGGTCTACCCAACCTCCTTAACTGATAGAAACCTTCAGGATTCTCCTTAAAGAAATTGTGGATTCTCCAGCTGTGGAAATTTTTAAGAATAGAATGGACAGTTGAAGTTTGCTTTAATTGACTTTCTGCAGAATCTTATCTACTAACGGTCAAGAAAAATAAGGACCAGATAAGAGTCAACAGACTTCAATAGGGACTAGACTTACAGTAGGTCTCTTTCAAGGGCAACTCCAGAATTATGATGTGTTTAACCCACCTCAGGCTCAGCCTGGTCATCTTCTACAGTTTCTCAACTTGGCAACTTGAAGATGTGTGGACTTCAACTCCCAAAATTCCCCCACTAACAAGGGGAAATTCTGGGAGTTGAAGTCTACACATCTTCAAACTGCCAAGATTGAGAATTACTGGACTAAGCCTCCAACCTGCCTGGGTATTTTACTATACATAGAGGAAATGTCTATCTCTATCACTATCGCTATCATCTCTATCTATCTCTATCTCTATCTCTATCTCTATCTCTATCTCTATCTCTATCTCTATCTCTATCTCTATCTCTATCTCTATCTCTATCTCTCTCTCTCTCTCTATCTCTCTCTCTATCTCTATCTCTATCTCTATCTCTATCTATCTACGGTATATCTATATCTATATCTATATCTATATCTATATCTATATCTATATCTATATCTATATCTATATCTATATCTATATCTATATCTATATCTATATCTATATCTATATCTATATCTATATCTATATCTATATCTATATCTATATCTATATCTATATCATCTATAATCTCTATATCTATCTATCTATCTATCTATCTATCTATCTATCTATCTATCTATCTATCTATCTATCTATCTATCTATCTATCTATCATCTATCTATCTATCTATCTATCTATCTATCTATCTATCTATCTATCTATCTATCTATCTATCTTGTAGGTTTCAATAAAAAATGCAAAACACATGACCCTCCGTTTTAGTTTCCCTCCTAGTTTTTTGGGTATGTTGTAGAACCTTCTCTCCAAAAGGACAGATGAGAAGACATTGCAATGAGCAAGAGTAAAAGCTCTTCTTGGGCCCAGGTTTTTGTAGGTTCACTGAACTAGTACATGATGGGCCCTGGCTAAGATCACTTTGCAGAGCCAGATCTCACTCTCTCTCTAATATTCTTGGTCTTGTTAGCAGATTGTTTTAGTTCAGATTAGAATTGTGCTAATGAGAAGCAACACAACATCATCATAAATAAATAGCCATTTTCTTTTTCTGTTATTATCTTGGCAGAGCACTTATCATCATCTCTGAAAGTAGAGCTTAAACTCCATTTTTCTCAAATACATTCCTTAGCATCATCAGATGATTTACCGAATGTAAATAGCAGTTCCTTCTTACAAAGAATGCATAATATAGGTGATATGTGGATTTCTTTCCACAAATCAAAACAATTTTGCTACAGATGGAGAACAGATGTTTCAGTATTATTATATCATAAATTGTCAATAATGCTGGGCTACATATTATCAGTAAGGTTTTAAAATTTTCCTTTCTCAGCAAAAACTTTAATTTACTTGTTAAAGTGCATTGTGTACCCAAAGAAAGTAGTAATGAATTTTCTACCGGATAGCAAATGTCTCGCGTTAATCATTGCTGGGCATCTATGGATCTGGGCTTGGATCCAAAAGTACAGAGCTGTAGATACTTCCACTCTGAATATGAGCTAGTTGCTCGGATTATCTATTCATGCTTTAGAGAGTGAAAGAATGATTACCCTCTTGATGAAATATACCATAACTGTCCTTTTTCATAATTAAAAAAACCTGTCTGAATCCAAAATGTTAATCTATTTTGAATTAAAAGCCAGACCTTTTCTACTCATCCTTAGGAATCTTTTGTTTTTGTTTCCTGTTCAATTTCTATGAAAATATGATAAAGTAAGTTAAGTTAGTTAAGTTAAGAAGTTAAGGTACGGTAAAAACATCAAGTCTTTAGTTGACACATCTTCTACTTCTACAGTAGCAGTATCACCGAAAGCATCCTAAAGTAGTTCTTCTCATCAACTACTGGGTCGTGTGAGTCTACAAATATTTGACAAACAAATATATTACAGATAAAGCAAATATCAGAAAATCCTCATATGGAAAATAAACAAAACCCACTAATGACGATTCTTTTCACAGAAGGCCAGGGACAGGTAGTCTTCGACTTATGACTACAATTGAGCCCAATTTTTTTGTTGCTAAGCAAGACAGTTGTTAAGTGAGTTTGTCCCATGTTATGACTTCACTTGTCACAGTTGTTAAGTGAATCTCTACAGTTGTTTAGTTACTAGCCCAATTGTTGAGTGAATCGCGCTTCCCCATTGATTTTGCTTGTCAGATGGTCACAAAAGATGATCACATGTCTTAGGCACACTGCAACTGTCATAAGTACATGCCAGTTGCCAAGCATCCGAATTTTGATCATGTGATCAAGGGGATGCTGCAATGATCATAAGTGTAAAAAATGGTCATAATGTCACTTTTTAAATTGCTGTTGCAACTTAAATAGTCACTAAATGAATGGTTGTACATTGAAGACTACCTGTAATTTTTGGTGTTCAACAGTTTATGTTGCCCACTGCTGTGTTTGCATATATCTTTCATAAGTTCTCCTATCTTAAATATAACATTGAAATTACTAGGAAAGTAGATGTTCTCCTTAGAACAATTTCATACATGGCAGAATATTATGCAGTGCAGTATGACCAAGATATTTCTACAGCAACATTAGCACATTATTTGGGAAGAAAACTGACACTATATGACAATTAAATAAGATATGTAGGAAGGCATGACCTGTCATGATTCTTGTCACCTGCGTGCCATTCTCCATATTAACTTTCAGGGACTAGAAAAGCAGCAAATGATATATAAAGGTGAAATATGAATTGCAAATGCTTGAGATGCATAAATAGATATATCAGCAGAGGGAGCTCTTATATTGATAATTACTCTTCAGAATTCAATATGAGAAATCATTCCATTCTCTTCACATGATTCTAGAAGTTCTACAGTTTTAAAAAAAATCAAAACCATCAAAACATAGTAAACATTTTCAAAGAATTAGTAGATGAAGAAGTAATGTGGCCAGTGAAAATTAAAATACACACAGAATTAAAGGTAATCCTCAACTTACAACAGTTTATTTAGTGACCATTTGAAGTTACAATGGCTCTTAAAAGTGCCTTATAACCGTTTTTCTTAACGATTGTTGCAGCATCCCCATGGTCACGTGATCAAAATTCGGCTGCTTAGCAAGTGGCATGTATTTATAATAGTTGCATTGTCCTGGGGTCATGTGATCACCTTTTGCAACTTTCCATCAAGCAAAGTCAATGAGGAAACCAGGTTTACTTAACAACCGTGCTATTAACTTATCAACTGCAATGATTCACTTAACAACTGTAAAATGGGACAACATTCACTTAACAAATGTTTTGCTTAGGAACAGAAATTCTGGGCTCAATTGTGGTCATAAGTCAAGGAATACTTGTATTGCTTTTCTGCTATGACAGATCTTCCTAGCAACTCTGAGTACCTAGATATGGAAAAGTTGACCTGGTGCATTCCTGAAGGTTTGTAGAAATAGTAAAAGACCCAGCCATAACAGTTCATATTCTGAGACTATGTTATTTATGGTTTAAATATCTGGAGATCGGAGGGATCTTTCTTCCCACAAAATGGCACAATCAATGACACAAAATAATCTGTGACAATTAACAATTTTGACCACTGTCAAATTGGAGAAGGATATTCTAGATGCATTCATGTACAAAACACCTCAAATATAATAAATGTAGCCAGTGAAAGGCATTTTGCTGCCTGAATAAATGAAAATATGATACTTGTATGGGCAGCTGAGTCTTGTTTCATCATTGCTGAGTCTTGTTTCATCATGAAGTTAGATTAGGAGATTCGGCATGGATAGTCATAACATCTCTAATTTCTAATACTTCTGCTACTATTTCTAATTACTCATTCTTTATCATCTAATGTCCTTAATTTAATAGTAGGGATCCCATGAGATGTATTATAAATAAAGCCCCTTAATCTAGGAAAGGTAGTTATAGCTTTAATTAATCCATCCTGATTCACACAACCAGTTTAGCCAAAAAAAAAAAAAAAAAAAAGCTCATGAGGCTATCCAAACTATTTTGGCATTTAACCAGAAAATGTCAATAAACATTTCCAGAGGAATAAAAGTATAGGAATATATTCCTGCATTTTTATTTGGAAGTGTTGGGGTATTAATGGGGGCTGTTTCAGATTTTTTGTTTTTGCATTTATGATTTCCTAAAACTCATCTTAATAAACTTCTAAACAAACTATAGATTTGTTTCTTGATTTGTTTCAGGCCGAGATTTACTTTAATAGGTTTTGAATTGATTGTAATTACAGTTACCAGATCTGGGTTGCAAATAATCCAGACAATTTGTCAGCAGATGTAGATGTCAGCAGTGAATTAATATTTTCTGTCTTTATTTATTACCACCTAGTCAGGGGTGGGTTCTAACTTCCCTCGCTGCCGGTTCGCTTCCTCCCACGCCGCGCGGGCGCGCGCATGCGCAGTGGTGAAAATTCACAAAAATTTTTTAAAAAAGCTGAAAACAAGATGGCGGTGCATGCACAGTGCCGGGGACTCGGCTTCTGCGCATGCGCAGAAGAAAAAAAAAGTAAAAAATTCCCCAAAAAAAATTCCCCCCAAAAAAAATCCAAAAAAAAAAAATCCCCCCCCCCAAAAAAGATGGCGGCATCCACGGACCGTCACCGACAGAACTGGATCTGTGATGTCACCAGCGGTTTGCTACTGGTTCTATAGAACCGGTGCAAACCGGGAGGAACCCATATTTTTCATATTTTTTCATATTTTTGCAGTTCAGGTCTGATAGAATCATTTTAACATCAATGTTATAGTTCTGTGTATTATAATATGTAACTTTAGTTTAACCTTGAGAGAGGTATTGACAGTAAGGGTGACCTAGAAATATGTTAAATAAATAACATATTGTTGTATTGATATATTAATATATTGAATAATTCAGTATTCTTTCATGACATTCTAGGTCCAGAGTCACAGTTGGTCCAATGGTAGAACCTATAGTGCTATGAATAAAAATCAAAGATTCAACAAGTTATTCATCTTGGCACCTACAAACAATTACATTTGACATCTGCAGAATACTCCAGGGGATTGATGGTGCAAAATTATTTTCCATTCCTGGACTCTAACCTGAGAGTTCTGCTTATTACTAATTGCTAATTTAGTTCTTGCACATTTACTCAAGTGTAAATGAAATGCGTTTTTAATTTAAGTGTTCATTGCAAGATGCTTTGCTGAACTGAAAATCTTGGTCATTGACAAGTTATCTAAATCATTTTATCTCATCATGGCCTAAGAAATCATCGTAATCAGAACTACTACTATTCTGCTTTTTGGACTCGTATATCTAGCAGAAATTGAATAGATAGATCCCTCTAGAGGACATATCCAATATGTGTTACAATAGAAAAGGAGAAAGGAAAGGAAAGGGAAAAATTATTTACCCACTCTTCATTTATAAATAACTGGGTAGACCAAATATCATTATATTGTAAAAGCAATCTTAGCCCATGTCTCTTGAAATATTGGTAGAAATGTTAAATTGGCCATTCCTAAATTATGAGATATAATACTATCCCTTCCCCAGATCTGTCTGTGTGAAATGCAATTTGCTGTAATTTGTTTTAATTATATGTATACTCTTTAAAAAAAAAACCTTTGTCTATAAGGAAAACATACGATCTGATGCAAATATCCAATGACATCAAAAGAAAAACATTAAAACCAGCAAACGAAGCAACATTTCAAAACGCTTAAAAGTTTAAAAAAATTTGATGATAGTAGCATGAAAGGAAAAAAAATGACTTTGGTTCTTCCTAAAGATCAAAGTTAGTAAAATTAACTTTATTTCAGAAGAGAAACTGATATATTAGCTTTGGATAAGAAGAATGATTCCACCCCTTCGCCCTCAAACTGGCTTACTGAGTAAGTAGCAATAGCACCAGCAATAATGGTTACAGTTACTTCAAACTGCAAAATCAATGCTGCAGCAAAGCTACCTATTCAAACATTTGGTATGGGAGGTTTCAAGATAGCAATAGCACTTAGACTTATATACCACTTCACAGTATCAAATCAAATCAAATCAAATCAAATCAAGCCTTTATTGTCATAAAGGTTTATGTGTGCTTTTCAGCCCTCTCTAAGCAATTTATAGTCAGCATATTGCCCCAACAATCTGGATCCTCATTTTACCATCCTAGGGAAGGATGGAAGGCTGAGTCAACCTTGAGCCAATGAGGATCGAACCCTTGGCAGTCATCAGAATTAGCCTGCAATACTGCATTCTAACCATTGCGCCACCACACAGTGCTAAGATGCTAAGAATGCAAGCTAAGTGATGTCTGAATGGACAGCTTCAGTTGAGTGTTGAATTACATCTGGTACATATACTTTGATATTCAAATTGTTCATATGTCTTTAATGTTTGGGTTATTCTTAGCAACACAGCAAAGTTTAAAGGTGTCAATGCTCTACATTATTTTCTCAATGTCCAACTTCCACTTCTGTAGAGAATCACAGAAAAAGCTATTGACTGCCCAATTCTAATCTTTATACGTAGGTATAAGCATGTCACAGCATCTGAATATCTTTTCCAAGGTTTTCATTCTTTCATTCTGTTATCATGAGTTTAATCTTCTCGATCTCAATCTTACTTTTTTCCACTGGCTCAGCTGTTTTTTTTAAAAAAAAAAACATATACCAGGGGTTACCATTACTAAGCTTTTATGTCAGACTTGATCTTACAATTAATGAAAGTGTGTGTTTTGGTGAGATGATCCAGCTTTTATACTATATATAATTCTCTTCTATAGCAAAATTATGCCAGAGGATATATGAAAGAAAAGAACAACCTGATTGTAAACTAAATTGGCAAGCCATTAATAAAAGCTATTTCTCTATAGAGCATTGCAACATAAATGCCTAAGACAGAAAAAGGACAATTCTGACTATACATTGTCCTTCATGGTAAAACTCTGCTTTCTAGGATTATGGCCTCGGGCATTGATCCTGTGCACATCACAGATACATAAATCCCATGTAAGATTATGGGATTTATACAGTCAAAGTGTTAAAGAGAATAATGCCTTAATCTTTAAGGTGCAGTCTGATTTTTTTTTCTTGTGGCTAATAGGGTTATTCCTCAGTAATTCTATAATGGTGACTTAGCTGAATGTTTAAAATATAGATGTGTTAATAACTTCAGCCCTTTCAAATGGATTGCTGGCTTGGCAACCGACTATTAATACTCCTTTGCATTAACTTTTGCAGAGCTAAGTATCATGTTCTACATATTAAGAAAATACAAAGTAGCTATCTGTTCACTGCCTCTGTCTGAAATTCCTGACTGTGTGATATTAAGGTAACTTACTCCATAGTTCTGGCTATTCACATGTCGCCAAAGAAAACAAAAACATTTGCTGATATTTTAATAATTTCGGGGTCATTGTTTTCCAGAGCTCCAATGAGTTTCAGGTTAACTTGGAATGGATATATTCAGCTTTAATTTGCACTATTGTCTGAACTTTTGCTATTTTGTTTACACTACAGGGCATTGGAGGAAACATAAATGTTTCCTTGAAGTCACCTGTGCCCTCAGAGTAGCATGACTACTACCACCAGCTGCCAGTACGTCTATTTGGTCTGCAGGTAGGAGAAGTAATAAAAAGAAATTCTGACCAAGGAAATATGCTGATCATCCTCCCATCATAGCAGCACATAATAATTATAACATCTTAGGTATCTTTGAATGCTCAGCTTCCCATCATGTTCCATAAATATCCTTTAAAGCCTCTGATCTCTGAGAAGACCTAGGACAAGAAAAGCAGAATAGCACTAATAGCCCTCCTTGGTTATCTTACCATTTAAGGAATCTCACCAAGCTACCTCTGTGGGAACCTTCTGAAAAGCAAGTATCATAATCCTCTTTTAACAACCCCATAATCCCTTGCGGGGTGGAATCTGGGCAACTGAATGGAGCTGAGTGTTTACTGGCCGGATGCCCTTCCTGTCACCAATGTGGAGTTTTTTTCAGCAGATATATTCTCAGTGTGCCCAGAGAGAGAAATATCTGCCTCTACCTAGGATTGAACTCACAGCCTCCTGATTGTGAAGCGAGAGCTCCACCTCTAGGCCACCACATCACTCTCTGAAAAGCAAGTATGTTCTTGCTTAATGGAATTGTACTAATGCAATAAGCTGTTTTTCCAATTTCTCAGAATTTAAATGGCACATGCACTTAGGAAATCCACCCATGGCTAGATATGTTTCTGAAGGAGGCACATGGTTTCATTTTAAGCTGTTTCATTTAGATGTTAGATGTCAGATTGTATAAAGCATGCTTTCAATTTATCTGCATCTTTTTTCAGCCAGTTACATGACAGATGGGTACATCATGCATGCTGGCAGCACACCTGGAAACAAAGTCTTGATGCAATAGTTTTTACATGGTTTTCAAACATTTACAGTACAGCAAAAACTTAATTTCCATACACAAGATGAAACTGGTTGTCTGTGTGCATGCATGTGTGTGGAGGGGGGGGTATGATGTTTTATCAGTGCATATGAAATTCCTGTTTACTGTAACTAGTGATAATTATCCATAACATAAAACAGACATATTAAAAAAAAGTTTCCCCATTTGCCTACATTACTTAGTCTCTCCTGCATCGGGGTGGAATTCTACCAGTTCGGACCGGATCACGGATACTGATGTAGCAGTGATTTGAAGTGGTTCATCGAACCGGTAAAAACCACCCCTGGTTGGCCCCACCCACCCCCGCCCGCTCGCCCACTCGCCGCTCACCCTTTCCGCTCTGTGTGAATGCCCAAGAAGGAGAAGACCTGGCTGAACTTTTCTTCCTCCACAGCAAAGGAAAGGGAGCCTGCTTGGAAGGGAGCTGTGGCAGCCTCCCTGTCCCTTTAAGGTACTTTGACCCTTGGGAGGGAGGGGGCCAGGGGGGACCTGGCAGAGAAAGTTTTGCGGTGAAGAACGCAGGGCGTGCAAAGCAGGATTTGCATTGGCATCTTCCCAGCTGGGGAAATCTGTGCGCCTGAGTGCATTGATCCCCAGACACAAACACACACACAAACACACACACACACACACACACGCACACACCGCAGTTGCTCAAATCATGCAACGAATTCACGTTTCCTGACCTTAAACCAGACCATGAGCTGAGAACCTGAGCAGAAAAGCTCTCCTCCTCCCACTCCCCTTTAGACCCCCCCCACACCAAAAAGTCCCTGCCAGGAAGGTGCAACCTTGCAATATACCTCGCCCCCCCTCGCCCCCCCTATACTCTTCACAGTGAGCCTTGTGCGAGGACAGCCCTGCAAGCAGAACCTCTTGGTTGCTCCGCTGGTCCCTGGATTGCAAAATGACTAGGAGTGGGGAGAAACCAGCCCCCTTTTTTTTCACCCCACAGGCCCCTTCCTCGCCCTCCCAGCGAGGATCTGAAGGGAAGGCCTGTTTCTGCCACGATTGAGAAATTTGATTGGGGGGGGTTGAAGAAATCCCTCTGCTTGTCACCTCCCCCCTCTCTTTTTTTTTATCAGGGAGAGGAGAAAGGAGGTTGTGGGGGCAGATAAGTTGGTTTCTGAAGTGAAATAGCTCTGGGTGATCTCATAGACATGTGAGGCACCCCACAGATGGGCGATGCCTCGTTCGCAGCGGGGATCCCAAAACTGGCCCCAAAATCAAAGTTTTCTTTTAGATAAAGGCCTTAGGAAAAGCATGTCTCTCCCCTGTTCTCTCCCCACCCACCCCCAGACAAGAATTCGCCTCCCTAAAGGGAGAAAAAAAAATCCCTTTTTGGTCTTTTTGGGGTTGCGTTTGGTGGCGGCGGGCTGTTAAGTTTAAACACACCAGGCCTTCAGCATTTAAACTATAAAGAAACAGGAGGGGGGAAAGGGGGGCAGACTTGTTGATCTTTCTCCTTCCACCACCACCCCCAACCATTAGGTGCTGCTGAAGCTAAACTCTCCACCTCCACCCTCCGACCCCCTTTAACAACTTAATGGTGCCAAATTTACCACACACACTTGCAAAGAGGATGGGGAAATCGGTAATTGGTTTGTGGCTCTCTCACCCCCTTTATTCAGGAGTTGTTTACATGGATGCACTGAACAAACACAGCCCCGCGTGCACGTGTGTGTGACACCCGTTGCTTGGGAGAATCCAATAATACCGACGCCTTTGATACTTCTTTTTTTTTCCCCAGAAGAAAATGTTTAAGCTGAAGGGGGAGAGAGGAGGGTGGAGAGAAAAAGGGAGAAAGCCCTAACAAACAGAAATTTAAAATGTGTGGGCCATTCTGAGCCCTGGCGGGGGGAGGGAAGAAGGGAAGCCTCTGGACTTTTATTAAAGAAGGCCCGGAGACGTGTTTACGTTGTGTTGTATAAACTTCCTTTTTGTCTGTCTGTATCTCGCGAAGGAATCAGAAACATGGGCCTTTTTCTTTCTTTCTTTCTTTCTTTCTTTCTTTCTTTCTTTCTTTCTTTCTTTCTTTCTTTCTTTCTTTATTTATTTATTTATTTATTTATTTTTTTGGGTGGCTGGGTGAGCTGAGTTCTAAACTCATGAGAGAGAGAGAGAGAGAGAGAGAGAGAGAGAGAGAGAGAGAGAGAGAGAGTGAGAGAGTCTTAAGTTTATCTATTCTATCGTTTTCTTCCTTTTCGTTGCGGATAAACAATATTGTGTAATCACCATTGTGGGCTAATTTGAGTGAGCCTTTTCCAAGGGCGAACACCATAAAGGGAGCAGCTCCACTGTGAATGGAGGGAGAAAAGTTCGGCTTCTCTCTGCCACAGCATTCAACATGGCTGCTTCTCTCCTCCTTCTCGGATTCATACACACAGAGCAAACATGAGAAGGAGACGAGAAGCAGCCAGGTTGAATGCTAGAAGACTTAGCCAAACTTTTCTGTCGGTTCTGTGGGCGTGGCTTGATGGGCATGGCTTGATGGGGTGGTGCCGCCCCACCTTGCCGTGAGTGACGTCAGGTTGGCCATGCCCACTCAGTCACATGACCCCCCCACCAAGCCACACCCACAGAACCAGTAGGGAAAAAATTTGAATGTCACCCCTGTCCTGCATGCATTGACTACTCACATACACAGGAAAATGTAAGAACCCTATTCCATTACCTTTTTCCCATAGGAACAACGAAGGAGTTAAGAAAAACACAGATATAGAGAAAGAGAAGGAAAAAACTTGCTGCACTGGGAAGGAAGAGGTATGAAAAAAGGAAGTGGGGAACTGGATGGAGATGAGGAAAGAGAAGAAGTAATAAAGTAGACAATGAAACTGAAGGGAGGGGCTTCTTTACACATTACAAAAATTATTAACATTTTATAGTCAAGCAGCAGATAAAGATCAGGATAATGCCCCAAGGCACTCATCTCCTGAGTAGAAAGATCTATTGTTATTTGCATCTCTTGCTGATTCTTTTATTTTCAACAGCTTCCTCTTCTAAAGTTTGCATTGAAATATCCAGAATAAAAAGACTAGGCTAGAAGCTGGTTTGGAGTTTATGATCCTTTTCGGTAATATGGGAAGAAAATAGTACTCTAATATGCAAAGGCTGGGAAACTAGCTTAGGAATTAATATTGAGCTAAGAAAATAAGCTATTGCATGTATACAGAATATATCTCAGGGGGAAGGGAAAGCAAAAAGGAAATTGATGGACTGGCAAGAAGAAAAGAGTTTGCTAGGCTTACAGCTTGGGGGTGAGAAAAAATGTCTGGTGAACTGTGATGGATTAGTCAGCTTTGACTGGTGAAGGCCCGAAGGAAACTACTGAAGTGTTTCAGAATGGCCTGAAGATCATACAGTTGTAGGATCACCATGTCGTGGGATACTATCCAGAAGAGGAGAGATCATCTCATCACATTCCTGGGGAAGATCAAGGAAGACAACAATATCTTACCAGCTTGAGAGATTATCATCTAAGCATAATTAATGTCCATACTTAATTCCAAAAGAGGAGGACACAATAGAAACAGGAATACATATAATATTTTAGATTCTATTAAAAGCAGGCTGACAAATGGTTAACCTAGGTGTGCTTGATCAAATAAGCAATAAATTAATTCCTGCTTCTTGCAGCATTTTTGTGAGGCTGTTAAAGGGGCCCTGAGCAGTTTGTTTATCCTGTCTGAAAGCTACTCAATTAGCCTTGCATGGCTGAAAATGAAATTACAAAACCTTCCTATTAGCAATTTGTGTGATGGATAAAAAAAAATTCACAAGGAAGTGTGCATGCTGGAATTGTCTGATGATTTCCTGAGCCTCATGACACCTGGGAAACAGCTGACAGAAAATCTAGTAGTAACATAGACTTTCAATGATAAGTAGATCATCAATACTCTTCAGGTATACCACTTCACAGTGCTTTACAGCTGTCTCTAAGCAGTTTACAGAGTCAGCATATTGCCCCCAACAATCTGGGTCCTCATTTTACCGACCTCGGAAGGATGGAAGGCTGAGTCAACCTTGAGCCTGGTAAAATTCTGCCAAATTGCTGGCAGCCGGGAGTCAGCAGAAGTAGCCTGCAGTACTGCATTCTAACCACTGCGTCACCACGGCTCATAAATACTATGCATAGAATAGCCCAAAACACACATTCTAGTGAGAGAGAAATTCCCTGAGGATGGGCTCTAGAATGAGTCTGAAAGCTCGGAAGACTAAACCACTGGTCCACAGATTGGACATTGCAACATTATAATTATAATTTTTTAACAAGAGTGATAAACTACTAGAAATGTGTACTGCCATTGCTAGGCAAAATAAAGATATCTATGTATACAATCACATAAGGTATAACAGCATTTATTTTCATTCTATATGTAGCCAAATGCAAGAAACTTAAAGGAAGAAAATGCAGATATAAGGCAAATATTTGTTTTCCTTTATTTTATGTTACTTCATTTATATGCTATCCATTTCTGAAGCTTCTGGAAGCTAATAATCTCATCACAGTATAAAAAGTGAGATGCAGCCCATTCCAGACAAAAATAGCCCCCAAATATTGATAAGAATCACAAAGTCACAAAATATATTAAAACAGAAAATTCCAAAGGGAATACAACCCTTACCCCCTGTAGAGACATAGCTTTCTCCTGTGGAAGACAAGACAGGTGGTTCTTCACCAATTTCCTAAAGCCTAGAAAAATATATTTATTTATTTTATTTTATTTATTTGTTTGTCAAACATGTACAAGATAGCAGGTATAGGTATAAACATAAACATAATCAAGGTGAATACAGATAGATGAGGACAATAGGACAGTAGGACAGGGACGGTAGGCACGCTGGTGCGCTTATGCACGCCCCTTACAGACCTCTTAGGAATGGGGTGAGGTCGACAGTAGACAGTCTAAGGTTAAAGTTTTTTGGGTTTGGGGAAGAAACCACAGAGTCAGGTAGTGAATTCCAGGCATTGATCACTCTGTTGCTGAAGTCATATTTTCTGCAGTCGAGTTTGGAGCGCTTTACATTAAGTTTGTATCTAGTGTGTGCTCGTGTATTGTTGGGGTTGCAGCTGAAGTAG
>QLTV01001459.1:5551775-5562208 GCA_003457575.1 Thermophis baileyi
CCCCTCCCAATCGCCTCATCTCTTTCAAGTGTTACATCTAGGATACATCATTCAATCGTGTTCAAACTTCTTCATTTATATTCAGTTTCTAACCATCCATGGATGGAATACGGCCGGCGTATGGATGGTTAGAATCAAGTATGTTTTGAACTACAACTCCCATAAGACTCAAGCTAAAGGATCAATATTCATGGATTTGGAAAATTACATGTTCTTACATGTCAGAATATACAGTCTGCTTTAGACAGCCAGTTGTAGAATTGTAACAGTCCCATATAACTGAAAAAGAACAGTATGTTTCTCTTCCATGCGTCTTGAAGAAAACAAGCAGCCTGCTATAAAATACAAAAAATAAAATAATATTTAATTAGCAGTCTGTTTTTCTTCCTCAGTGCCAGTAAAGGAATTCTAGAAGAAAACATTTAAGTTTAACACAGCTTCAAAGAAAGCTGAGTCAAAGTAAATCAGAGTTTTCTGCAGGACTGAAATACCTCCTTGGATACTGCTTTGCTCCAAGACTGTATCTGACATCCCATAGTACTGAAAATTTGTTTTCATATTATCTCCAACTAGTAGAACTTCCCGCTGCAAACCCACCCCATAATGCTTGGTGTAAAGAAAAGAAAAAAGACATGTAAGTTTCAAATCAGCCTTTGATAGTCCTTACAATCTTTAATTTTCCTACTTTGAAATTTACATAGGGTCAGATGTATCTCACCTATCTGCCATAGGGACCTATTTTACATAGAATATAGCAAATATATTAGCTGAACATATCAGTTGATGATGCAATGATAGTGTTAGTGAGCTCTTCCAGGTAAAAAAGATGCTACACACTTTTTGCTAGGCTGCCCACATTTTTTTTAATTTACAAGAGTTCATTAACACTTTTGGATTTGCATAATCCAAAATTACTGCAGTGGGATTTCCCTGGGAATAAACCCCATTTTGTTTTATTACAGATGAAATGTATTTTGCATTTTATAATAAGAGATTTTAAATTTCACTGGCAACATTGACAATGTAATTATATACACTTTTTTTGTCTTTGTAAAATATTAATATTGATAAGATATCCCTTGTAATGTACTGTATGCTTGTGTTTTTTAATGAAGAAAGGGGTGGCCTCAAGATAGAGATGGCTGAGCAGTTCTGAATCTATGGTCTCTCTTTAATTGTTTTCCGCCTGTCTACTTACTATTTTTGTTTTTATATACTTTTAATTTACTTTTCATAAACTGTAATATCTACTTTAGCTACAACTCAGTAGAGTATAAAATAGGATTCAAGAATAGGGAAAAGGAAGAAGAGATTGCATACACACTTCATAACATAAACTCCATCGAAGTCTTTGAAACTGCAGAAAATGAATGAATATATAGTACAATGAACAATTTAATTAACTCTGAGCCTACTTATTCTACAGATAGACATAAGAATTGTATAACTAGACACTGTATAATTTTTATAATTCCTTGGAATGGGATCTACAAACAGAAATTAAAAGTCAACAACTTACAGAACTTTCTTCTTCCCTGGTAGAGGATATTCCTCCCCCTCCCAGACAGCTGCTATTTGTTCGGCAGCTGTATTGCTTATGTAAGATAGAGAAGATATGAGCTTAAAAAGGGAGAATATAACAGATTTAATATCTAGGAACTGCCTGCTTCCAGTGCAAACTGTGGCCTCAGTCTTCAAACTTTTGAACTTATAGCAGTCTAAAATACTACTAAAGGAGTCCTTTGTAAAATGTACTGAGAGTCACTCAAATAAAACAGCAGAAGCTGTAAAGACACCAGCTACTCACACCAAGGAGCAACTAACAGGAAATTTAGAGCTGACCCCACTCCCAAGTATACTAGGAGAAAAAGACATCACTATGGAGGGTCTAACTCTCAAGCAGAAAAAGGACAGAGATGAGATAATAAGGGAACTATTTAAACATTCAGCAAGTTACATTCCATATTAAACTAACAGAAAACAATATTGCAGTTAATAAAATCTTGAATCCATGGGAAATTAATTGAGGATTGTAGGTTTCTGAGCTTATGGTCATTCACTTCTTCTCACGAGCATTTCCTTCCATCAATTGAGGTTACGCATGAAGTGTATCTATACTTTGTCCTCCAGGGTTATGGAATAAGCAACTTATAGGGTTAACTTTATACCAAGGAAAACTTTGAAGTAAATATTGGAAAGACAATTTGATATAGTGATTAAATAAAGAATAAATATAAAACAGATAAAAAGAGTTGGGTCTATGAGAAACAAGATTTCAAGCTGCCTTTTTGTTCTCTTTTTCCTATTTTCCTCTCATTTTATTTTCATTCTTTTTTCCTGTTTTCTTTTTTCTATTTTTTCTTTCCCAAACTGTTATTATTTTTTTATAATATGGTTAAAACATATTCAATTATTGCTCATTCGTATTTAAATCTGCTTTTTCTTTGGAATCGCTGTTCTGGGTGCCTTAGCTAACCTTGTTGTGTGATATGCTGTAATTTATTTATTTATTTTTAATTTAGTTGACCTCTGGGCAGTGACTCTGGGTAGCACAGAACAAGTAAAAACAACAATTCCCCAAAAAAAGTTGAAATCCAATATATAAACACATAAAATCATCAATAGTCACTTTAAAGCAAAAGTAATCATGGTCAGTGGCTAAAGTGCATCCTTGGATCAAGCTCAACAAAATCATTGTAAGAGCTCCCTACCACTGCTGGACCCTCAAGCACATGGCAAAGTGGTGTCTTCAGTACCTTTCTAAAGCCTGGCAGGGTTGGGGCCAATATAAACCCTGCTTCAGTTTGGTTAAACTTCTATTATATGCTGCCAATTTTCCATGGTTACATTTTTGGGGGGGAGGTTTCCAATATTGTATTAGTAACAAAAGTGGAGGGATCTCTTAGCTGTGCCATGGATGCTAGTTGTGTCTGCCAACTGCGAGGAGAGAAAGAGTTGTTTGTAGACAGCACTAGCATCTAGTGATGCCATCAAGAAAACTCTGTGGACAGTTAGAGAGCAGCAGCCACATCCACTGGCATGATCAAGCCAAGGTTATGGAAGAGCTGCACAAAGCAGAGAAACCAGAATGAGTCTTGTGATACAAACACAGGGACTAATTCCATCACTAGCCGAATTAATCATTCGAAAGAAGCAGGAAGACATTTGCAGTGAGGAAGCCACGTGGAGCCTTGAAAAAAGAAGGAACAATTACAGGTATACTGTTACAGACAACACCTAAAAAAGTATACTTTGTTCATACCCAATGCATAAAAAAATTTATCTGCATACTAAGCTATCTGCATACTTTAATGTCTACTTTAATGAAAAGAAGGAATAGTGGAGACATGATAGCAGTGTTCCAATATCTCAGGGGTTGCCACAAAGAAGAGGGAGTGAAGCTATTCTCCAAAGCACCTGAGGACAAGAAGCAATGGGTGGAACCTAATCAAGGAGAGAAGCAACTTAGAACTAAGGAGAAATT
Organism: Thermophis baileyi; assembly: GCA_003457575.1. Classification (NCBI taxonomy): domain Eukaryota; kingdom Metazoa; phylum Chordata; class Lepidosauria; order Squamata; family Dipsadidae; genus Thermophis; species Thermophis baileyi. Next base: position 5,555,260 of record QLTV01001459.1, read on the forward strand.
TCCTGACAGTTAGAACAATTAATCAGTGGAACAGCTTGCCTCCAGAAGTTGTGAATGCTCCAACACTGGAAGTTTTTAAGAAGATGTTGTCAGGCCTGGAAGCCATCTTTTACCTTTTTGTATTCAGGCCTGCCACATTTTCTACTGTGGGAAAATGGGAGGGGGGATTATATGGAGTAGGTGATATGTAGTAGTCTAAATAACATTCTTTCCAGAAAGTCAAGGCCACTGTGCCCTGCAGCTTAGAAATAAATCTAAATCTTTATAAATTTATCTTCCACCCAGAATCCACCATCTGACCATCTAACTTCCTTTACCACCAGTAAAGGAAAACTTAACCATTTCACATGCCGGTCAGTTCTACTGCCTAATGGTTTATACAATATAGTCAAGAAATTGTTTATGTCACCTAGTCTGAATTTACCTCTTTGTAGTTTTAACTCATTAGGGCAACAGACAGTAATTCCACTTGCTATATTTTATCATTTAATGTAGTAGAATATCATATGTCATTCTGTTAAAGGCTTTGCTGAAATTCAGCTTCTTTCTTTCTTTCTTTCTTTCTTTCTTTCTTTCTTTCTTTTCATAGACTACAAAAACTAAATAAAACATTAATGGTACAAACAGAAGCAATCTCATCAGAAAAATTGTAGATTTAAAGAATGAAAACAAAAATAGCAGTTAGATGGCATGATAAAATCAGGATACATATCTGTCTTCAGTAGCATCTGAAACATCAACTGTGAGAGGACCAGCTATAACTCTTGGTGCAGGGGTGGGTTCTGCTTTTCTTTGCTGCTGGTTCGCTCAGTGATGCGATGCGTGGGTGTATGTGCGCTTTGCACGTGCTTTGCGCATGCGCAGTGCTTAAAAAAGCTTCTGCACATGCGCAGAAGCAAAAAACAAGATGGCAACGCCATAGGCCCCACCGAAAGAACCGGTTCGGGGGTGTGGCAGCCCTGGGTCGCTGCCGGTTCTAGTGACCCAGGCCGCTGAGTCAAACCAGGAGGAACCCACCTCTGTCTTGGTGGGACACTATTCAATGGCATCTGCATTCCTGCAAAAACCAGTGCTTTCTCACCATTATCCATCCCGAACATCCCAAAATGTGGGATTAATTGATTTTATTAATTAGGATAGTACTGGTTGGGTAGATATTACTCCAACCAAACCATACAGTGTCCTATAAATTAAAATCAACACATTAAAGTGCACCTAGTATGCTATAGCAGTTAAGGAATCAGATAGAACCAGGAGACTGTGAGTTGTAGTCCTTCCTTCGACACAAAGCCAGCGGGGTGACCTTGGGCCAGTCATTCTTTGTTAGCCCTGCAATGGCAAACCACTTACAAAATCTTGCCAAGAATAATGCAGGGATAAATCCAGGCAGTTAGCAAGAGACAAAAATTAACTCAAAAGCACCAAAAGAAAAGAAAAGAAAAGAAAAATAAATAAATAAATAAATTGACAATCAATGCAGGGTCCACAAAACTATTGGGAACCAGTAAGGGGTTCTACATGTTGGACCAATTGTCATCTACAGCATTACCTTGGTTTACTAATTACTAACCTTATCAAAGAATTGACAAACCCATGCTGTATCTTGTTAATTCTGGCATGTATAAAACAAACAGTTATTCTGCAATATGCAATTAATGATGCATAATCTAAGCAAATAGCTGCAACTATGTAACCATGGCTACCTTTGAAAAAGGCAAACATATTCAGATCTTCTTAGTATTTGAATGTGAATCCATAAAGAAATAGCAAGGCTGAAGTGATGTCACAGCGTTACCAGTCACAGGGAATGGAGCTCTCCGTCCCTGTGCTGGCTTCTCCCTGTTTGTGGGCTCCAATAGGAGCCACAGCCACCTTGTAGGGGCGGTGAAGCTAAGGAGGGGTGCCCTGTGAGGTCGCAGGAGAGATCGCAACTCTCCTGCTGAACTCCGGGGCTTTTTTCCCTCTATGCCATGGCAAGGAGAAGAGGAAGTTTAAGATGGCTGCCACAAAGCTGGGACAGCTGAACATCTAAGAATTGTGCTGGAGTGGAGTTAGTGAACAGCATCTGGAACTGGGTGAGAAGAATCCTTTTTATTCAAATTTCAATCCCAAAAGAATATCCAGGAAAAGAGAGACACAATTATTTTTTAAAAGTAGCAGTGACTTAACACTTTGAGGAAAATTTTAAAAATGAAGGAAAAAGAAAGGGTTTAAATTGGATTTTTAAATTGGACAGGCATCGTTTTGGAAAGGCATTTTAAAATGCTGGAACTATTTACTTAAAAAACTAACATCATCATTATCAGTGGTGGGATTCAAATAAATTAACAACCGGTTCTCTGCCCTAATGACCAGTTGGGTGGGCATGGCCATGGTGGGCATGACCAGGGGGTGTGACAGGTAGCACTCGGCCCCCTGCAACCCCCTGGGAGCAAAAATGGGCTCCGGAGGCTCTCTGGAGGCAGGAAATAGGTCCATTTTTGCACTCCACAGGCCTCTGGGAGGCCCTTTTCTACCTCCCTGGGCTCCGGAGGCTCTCTGGAGGCAGAAAATAGGCCACTTTTTGCGCTCCACGGGCCTCTGGGAGGCCCATTTTCCACCTCCCCGAGCTCCAGAGGCTCTGTGGAGGCTGGAAATAGGCCCGTTTTCGCACTCCACGGGCCTCTGGGAGGCCCATTTGCCACCTCCCCGGACTCCGGAGGCTCTGTGGAGGCTGGAAATAGGCCCATTTTCGTGCTCCACCGGCCTCTGGGAGGCCCATCTTCCACTTCCCCAGGCTCCAGAGGCTTTCTGGAGGCTGGAAATATGCCCATTTTCATGCTCCACAAGCCTCTGGGAGGCCCGTTTTCACCTCCCCAGGCTCCATATGCCCCCTACACTTACCTGGAATCCAAAATGGGCCATGTGAAGACTCCTGGGAGGGCAGGACAGGGTGGGGTGGGGTCAGCCGGTCATCGGAACTACCGGTTCACCAAACCGGACGTAAAATTAACATCTGGTTCACCCGAACCGGTCTGAACCAGCTGAATCCCACCTCTGATCATTATATTTTGGATGGTTAATATTGAAATTTGATTTAAGAGTGCCACCTGCTGACAAAAGAAAGATATAACACATTCCCAAAATCCTGGAAATACTTGGCTATTGGAGATTTAAATGTGAGAACAAGAAAGACATTATTATTAAAGTGACCCCTGAAGGTTTTAACACAAGATTGAATTTACAGAGGAATTTATGAAGGTTCTGTTTTCAGACTACCTAGAGGAACAGGTTGATTAGTTTTGGAATATAAAGATCCATGAATATTGAATTTTCTGAGAAGTGACTTTAGATTTGAATATATGGTTTTTGGATTACTGGACAAACAAAAAACAAAAAAAAATTAAACGAGATGCTCCATCAGCAAGAAATGAGTGGAATTTGGGAAGAAACTGCATCGATAACTCAGAGTATTAAGGGTACTTTGACAAAAAGCTACAAGGAGATTATGAATAAAATACAGAGCATAGATGAAGAGCTGGAAAATATGACACAAAGGACAAGGAAAGACCAAGACACTCAGGAGCCAATTGAAAAAATAGATGAAAAAACAGAACAGACAAACCAACAAATAAAACGAGATGACAAGAAGGAGATAAAAACAAAAATAATAACAATTGATGAAACAAGCCAAGGAGAGACTATTTTAAGGGAAGTAAAAGAGGAACTGGAGTTGCAGGAAGACTTTTTTGGAAGAGAGATCGGGGCAAGAGTAGATAATTTGAAAATTAGACAATGGAATAGGGCAGAGAAGGGAGAAATGTTCAAAATGATTGGCCAAGAAGTGGAAGCAGATAGAGATAAAGATCCAAGAAAGGAATATGGGAGGCAAGCTAAGAAATGAACAATTAAAGCTTTAAAGCGGACAAGAGACAATGGATAGAAAGGGAACATTTTTAAATATAACAGTGGTATAGCTAAAATTTAGAATAGGGATGGATATTAGAGAGAGGAATACACATTTTTATATAATAAGGTGAAACAATAACAATAGGGGAAGCTAGAACTTGAACGATGGTAGTATTAAGCATGTTTGAATAATATGGTGATTGGCATAACGTATTGAAATATTGAATAATTAAATAATGGAAGATTATAACAACATAAATATGTGTATTATTATTAAAACTATATAAATTTGTTAAATGTAATAAATATGATTATTAATATTTTATTTGTTGTAAAAGGGATGACACTCAGAATATTGGCATAAAAATGGCATATTGAAATATTGAATAACTAAATAATGAAAGATTATAATTCAACAAAAATATGTGTATTACCAGAACTATATAAGCTTGTCAACTGTAGTAAATATGATGAATATTATTTTATTTGTACTAAAATGTAAGACACTCAGGTGCTACACTCTTCACGCATTGATATGTAGTAAAAAAATAAAATAAATAAAAAAACGTAAAAAAAAAGAAATAGCAAGGCTGTAAACAGGAATTTGAAAACTTCTCAGAAGAATACAATGACAAGCCACTTTTGTAGAATGTGTATATTAGAAATTTTCACAGCTAATTTTAACATCTTAAGAAAAATCATTTGCTAACATATGTCTGCATTAGGGGAGAATTGCAGAAAATGTTGTAGTTAAGGCTTTGAATAAACATAAAAATATGCATATTATGGAAACAAGTATGAAAATATGTCTAAATTTTCATGCTGGGTACTTTTAAAAACACAGACGTGCAATTTTTGGGTCAAAACAATCTTGTTACTGGAAAATGAAAAACTGGGGAGAAATAAATAATAGTTGAATCTAGGATGGAAATTTTGTGCTCTAGATTTATGTTATGGTCCTTTTCCTCTTGAGCCCACTTTAGAAGAGATTCATATTACTGGGATGTTGACAGGTTTGCTGCAGAATTGCACATGAAATGTCTGAAAAAAATAATGATAAGGAATAGAAATGTATTGCGTTAATGTAAATAATATAAAAATGTTGTTTGCCATAATGAACAAAAAAAACCTTGTAGTCAAGCCAAGAACGTAAATATACATTCCTTACATTAATCTGATCCCAATTATCCTGTATGTTAGTGACCAAAAGACCAACTCATGTAAGGATGAACAAATTGCCAATCTTACTCCTGAAACCAAATTCAAGCATAAAACTGAATTCTAGACAGGGCTGAGCATGAAATTAAAGTCCCCAAGAGCGCTGCTTGTCAAAATAAAACTTACCTCAAAATAAAAAGCTTCATAAATCAAAAGATAAAAAGCAGATGCAATGTCACACTTCACCAATATAGCATCCTGCTCACAACATCTAACCATGTCTGAGCAGCATGATTGAAGGATGTATATTTGATAAATGATGGTTCAGAGAGGACCATTACTTGAAAATGCTATGTCTTTTTTCCTCAAAAAATGGTTGATACATAATTCCGCAGAGGCTTCTGAATAACTACAGAAAAGGTGAGACATTCATTGAAGCCAAAAGCTGATTCAAAGGGCAAATAACATATTTTTATTTATGGTCTATTTTAATCCCTCATTCTTTAGTCTATGTTTATGATTTAGATCTACTTGAACATCACTTTGAGGACTCCCCAAATCATGGCCCAAATCATGCCATGAATGCCAAATCATGGCCCAAAGCATGCCATGATGGGATAGTCTTGAAGCCAAATTGCAAACATGAATTGTCTCCAGAGAAACTACTGGCCTCTGGACTAGATTGAGCCCACAAGACAATTAAACAAAGGATTAAAGATTCAAATACAAAGTATTCATTTTAAATATTATTGGCTTTTACAGAGTCCACTTCAGAGGTGGGTTCTAACTTACCTCGCTGCCAGTTCGCTTCCTCCCGCGCCGCGTGGCTGTGCCTCGTGGGCGCGCGCACATGTGCAGTAAAAAAAATTCAAAAAAATAAAAAACCATCAAAACCAAGATGGCGGCGCATGTGCAGTGCCGGAAACTCGGCTTCTGCACNAGAAGAACAGGAAAAAACTTCCAAAACGTAAAAATTTCAAAAAAAAAAAAAAAGATGGTGGCGCCCACAGACTGGCACCGACCGAACCGGATCGGTGACATCATCGTGATGTCACCAGCGGGTCGCTACCAGTTCGGGATAACCGGTCCAAACCGGGAGGAACCCACCTCTGCTCCACTTCAAGGTCCTCTCCTTAGCAGGTCTTAGGGAAGATTTAACAACATCCCAGCCATACAGAGAGATGATGCCCTTGTGGGGAGGTTGATTCAATTGAACATGTGATTTTGAGATGCCTATTGACCTCTGATCCTTTTGTAATTAAAACTCAGAGATAACATGAAGTTGCCAAGTATGCCTTTCTATCTTCAAGAACTCAATGTGTTGTTGTCTTTGGCAGAGTCAGACTAATGTATACAACTACTGTAGTATTTTTAGATGAACTTCATTTTTACTGTGTTTTATTAACATATTCCTGGTCTAAGATTGTTATAAAGTTTATGTATATTATTCATAAAAGCATTCAGTGAGTTTCTGGCAATCTCTTCTTAAAGAATTAAAATTTAAGCCAAGACATGAAAGTAAGGACAGACATCTACATCTAAGTAACCACTTTTTGTCCCAACTTGATACTCTCTAGATATTTTGGATTGCAACTCTCTTATCCTCAGTCATTGGTGCTTCTAGTTGGGAGTAAAGGGAACTGCAAACTATAACATCTGGAAGACAATTCACTTCCTCCCTCAGAGATTAACAGCAGCTATCAAAAGTCTTCTCCAGCATTACTGGGAGATTGTAGATATTAAATATCTTTATAGAACCCTATCCAATCCTTGGGAATATTGCTTTACTCATCCATCCATTCATCCATCCATCCATCCATCTATCTCTTCTCTCTCTCGCTCTCGCACTCTCACTCTCTCTCTCTCTCTCTCTCTCTCTCTCTCTCTCTCTCTGTGTGTGTGT
>QLTV01001460.1:14251-27387 GCA_003457575.1 Thermophis baileyi
CATCAATTTATAAGTTTTGCTCCAGACCTTCTCCCATTTCTCCAGTTCTATACTGTAATCGAACTTTTGTGCCCATGTTATCATCACCTCTTTCACTACCTCCTCTTCCATCTTATAACTCAGCAAATAGTTGTAGAATTTTGTAATCATTTTGTCCTCTGAGCCTAGTATAATCTTGTCTAGTTCGTGTTCCTCTTTCTGGAATCCATATTGTTCTGCGTCTTTTTTGTATCTAGTTTTTATCTGTAAGTACGGCCACCAGTCAATTTCTATGCCTTGCTCCTTTAATTCTACTCTTGTTTTCAATTCTCCTTGTTCCTTTAATATTTCTTTATATGTCTTCATCTTGTCCATGTCCAAAAGGTTTGGATATATTAGTGCTTCCATTGTCAAAAACCAGGTAGGTATTTTGTTGTAGAGATTTCTTTTGATTTTTTGCCAAACTTGTAAGAGTGCATCTCGAATTAGGTGTCTTTGAAAGTAACTGTGAGTTTTACTTTTGCTGTCCCACAGAAAGGCGTGCCAGCCTCTCTGAAGATCATGCCCTTCCAGAGTCAAAATTCTTTTATTTTTTAATAGTATCCAATCTTTAATCCACGTAAGGGTTGCTGCGTGATAGTAGGTCTCCCAATCGGGAAGGCCAAATCCTCCTCTTTCTCTCTTATCTTGTAAAGATTTTAATTTAATTCGTGATTTTTTTCCCTTGCCAAATATAATTCATTATTGTTTTATTTAAATCATTAAAAATATTTTCCCTAATTTTATCGGTATGACCTGGAATAAGAATAAAATTCTGGGCAGTATATTCATTTTGATGGAGGCGATCCTACCTATGAACGATAATTGAAGTTTCTTCCATGCTTCTACATCCTTTTTTACCTGATGCACTAATCTACCATAATTGTCGTCTTTCAGAGTTGAGCATTTAGCTGATATCCAAATTGCCAAATATTTTTTTCATGACTTGTATACCCATTCTCTCTTCCCACTCTCTTTCTTGTTTTTTCGTAAGATTTTTCGTTATTGCTTTTGTTTTGTTTTTGTTAATTTTGAGTCCTGCTACTCTTCCGTATTCTTCTATATGCTGGAGCAATTTGGTTCCTGTCTCTAATGGTTGTTCTAGTATGAATACTAGGTCGTCAGCAAATGCTTGGAGCTTGTAAACTTCTTTTTAAATTTGTAATCCCTTTATTTCCTGTTCGCCTCTAATCCTAATTAATAGCACTTCTAATGTCAGGATAAATAACAAGGGGGCTAGTGGACATCCTTGTCTCACTCCCTTTGCAACATTGAAGCCTCCCATAATATCCCCATTTATTATTATCCTTGCCGTTTGGGTTGTGTATATTTTTTCCACCATTCTTATAAATTTTTCTCCAAAGTTCATTTTTTCCAATTGTAAGATTATAAATTTCCAATTTAAATTGTCGAAGGCCTTCTGAGCGTCAAGAAAGATTAAGGCTGTTTGTTTTCCAGAGTGGGCTTTGTAGTATTCTAGTGTGTCAATTATAATTCTTATATTGTTTTTTATATTCCTTTTTGGGAGGAAACCATTTAAATTAATTAATTTAATAATAATCTTAATCATATCATCCACCTTCAGACATTTAACATCCAATTCTTTAATATACAATCTTCTTTCCACTCACTCTTGCATCATCTCCTTTTACACAATTTTTTTTAATTATATCCGCTTTTTGGCCTCTAGATGGCTCTCTCCACTCACTATGTCCACTATGTCCACTTCTCTTTCGTAAGTTCACAAAGTTTCTTCTATATAAACAAAAAGGGAGAAAACAGGAATAATCCAGCCTGCCCGTTATCCGTGACTTTAGTTTCTCTTTTTATAGTCCTTTTGTAGTTTATAGTCCTTTTGGTCCCGATCTTTTATCCGTTCTCCTTCAGTCTATTTTTTATGCAAGTAGGCTATTATATCCACTGTAACTCTGTTCAAAATGTCCGCCTACTTTTCCACCTCGTTCAATCCTCGAACCGATTCCACCCTCCGTTACCACGATTGTAATCCAGCAAATCCAGAATCAGAAAGAAAAAAGTTTATTAAAGGTATATTCACCACTCTCGGCTCAAGGTTGATTCACTTCTGATCATTCTCAGTCTATTTCGGCTCAAAGTTTCTGCTTTCTTAATTCTCTCTTTCTGCACCGTCACTTTCTGAAGTTTCCTGCCGCTGCTCACTTCCTTCTCCTGATCGCCACTTTCTTGTGGGCAGAGACCTGCCTCGGACCTTGGAGTCTCGATCTTACCGCTTCTTCTTCTCCGACAGTTCAATTTTCCCTCCTGTTTGGACTCTTCTTTCGCCTCGATATGAAATATTGTCACCCTCTTCAGCTTCCTGCTGTGCGGCTGTCACCGTTTTGAGCCTGTCACGAATGGCAGGCCTCTTTCTTGTCGGAAACTTAGGGGGGTTTCCGGAACCTTCAGGAGGATTGCTTTTCACCCCCGAGGTCCTTGGAAGTTCCCCTTTCCCACCGTCGCTTCCTCCAGAACCGCCGATGCCTTTGCAGGCTTTCCGTCAAGAACAATCGGAGTTCGAGAGCAGAGCCCTGTTCCTTTGCTCCGCAACACGGTGACGTCACCGCCAGAAGTCCTTTTCATGGGGGAATTCAATCCATTTATATTAATAGACAAAATCTTAGTTTCTTCTTCCATCACTTCACTTATATATAGGTCTTATTCTCCTAGTTGTTCTTATTTCTCTCTGGTCCTTTGCTCTCACTCCTTCTCGCTCTGCTCGTTTTCTTTTTCTCAGCTTCATTTTATTCTTGTTGTATGCTCCTTTCTTCTGTTGATGGTTCCTCTTGACTTTTGTCATCTATTTCTTTCATTTCCTGTCCCTCATTTGTACCAAACTGGCTATCATAAAATTCCAACTGTCAGGTTCCGGTATTTTGTGGAAAGAAAGCAAAGGACACAGTCCTGGTTTGCAATTGTTTTATCTTCGTCATGAATAACTCCGGCACGAACTGACGATCACCATGTGAATTAAAGTCAGGGCTAACCGCCCAGTGCTACCTCCACCATTTAAGCCTCTCCCCAGCCCCGTCCAACCACCCATGCGCGCACCACACCCCTCACGTGGAAACTATAGCAATAGTAATAGCACTTAGACTTATATACCGCTTTACAGTGCTTTACAGCCCTCTCTAAGTGGTTCACAGAGTCAGCATATTGCCCCCAACAATCTGGGTCCTCATTTTACCCACCTCGGAAGGACGGAAGGCTGAGTCAACCTTGAGCCGGTGAGATTTGAACTGCCGAACTGCAGCTAGCAGTCAGCTGAAGTAGCCTGCAGTACTGCACTCTAACCACTGCGCCACCTCGGCTCTTCACCTCGGCTCTTCCTATCAGGCTCCAAACGGCTTGGCACACCCGGCGCACAAGCGCACGCCCCGCTTCTCAGCTGTTTGGCCGCTTCTCAGCTGTGTGACCGCTTCTCAGCTGTGCTGCTGCGGATTCAGCAGCGGCAACTGGGTCTGGCTGGGTCTGGCCTGTCCTCGCCCATCCGGCCGGTGTCCGTGCATGGTTTCGTTGGTCCGGGCGGTATGGCACTTGGTAGGCGTGGTGCGGCCGTGCAGCTCTCCTTCCCCCGCTGGAATGGCAGCCCCAGGCCGCCAGGCACACCAGGGCTGACATGCGCCCCCCCTACCACAGAGATGGCACCTGGAAAACAAAGGGCACAATGAGATGATTCGCGGCCACCGACCAACCCCCCCACCCAGTTTGGTTGGGTTCTGTCGGTGGAATCTAGTAACCAGCCGGGCTGCCCTCACGTCTGTGCTGCGCACCCACGATGCTTCTGACAATGGGTATCCCTTCCACAGGATGAGATATTGTAGCCTGCCCCTGTGCCACAGGGCGTCCAATATTTTTTCGATCTCATAATGCTGCTCCCCCCCATGGTTATGGGTGGGGGTTTTTGAGGCGGGGGCCCCCTTAAGGGGGCTGTCCGAACTGGACGTAGCAAGCTACAATGGAAAACCGGATGGGTTTTCCCTAGTAGTCGCGGGAGTTGGAGTTTTACTGTAACCGGGTTAATGATTTTTATGATCGGGAATGGTCAAATAAACTTAGGGGCTAGTTTCTTGCATGGTACCTTCAACTTAAGGTATTTGGTGGACAAATATACCTTTTGCCCGATATGAAAGGGGGGTTGTGGACTCCGTTTTTTGTCTGCTTGGTGTTTATCGCCCTCTGCCGATTTCCGTAAGGCCTCTCTAACCGTTCCCCACACCCGTTGCATTCTGGTCATCCACTCCTGTAGGCCCAGCTCCTCGGGGTTCTCCCGGGGGCACTCTGGGATTGGAACGAATTCCACCCCAGTAGCAATCTGAAAGGGGATAAACCCGGTGCTACTGTGCACCGCGTTATTATAGGCCACCTCGGCAAAGGGTAGCAAGTCAACCCAGTCAGATTGTTGGTGCTTTACATAGCAGCATAGATACTGCTCTACCATCACGTTAGTCCTCTTAGCGGCTCCGTTAGTAGCTGGGTGGAATGCAGAGCTGAGGCCTTGGGAGGACCCTATCATGGTTAGGAACTTACGCCAGAACTTAGTGATGAATTGCACCCCTCGATCAGATACGATTCTCTGTGGCACGCCGTGTAGGCGGTATATATGGGTGATGAACAGTTTCGCCAGCTTCCTGGCTGACGGGAGACCGGAACAAGCCACGAAGTGGGCTTGCTTGGAAAAGAGGTCTATGACTGTCCAGATTACCGTGCATTTGCTGACGACCTAGTATTCATACTAGAACAACCATTAGAGACAGGAACCAAATTGCTCCAGCATATAGAAGAATACGGAAGAGTAGCAGGACTCAAAATTAACAAAAACAAAACAAAAGCAATAACGAAAAATCTTACGAAAAAACAAGAAAGAGAGTGGGAAGAGAGAATGGGTATACAAGTCATGAAAAAAATATTTGGCAATTTGGATATCAGCTAAATGCTCAACTCTGAAAGACGACAATTATGGTAGATTAGTGCATCAGGTAAAAAAGGATGTAGAAGCATGGAAGAAACTTCAATTATCGTTCATAGGTAGGATCGCCTCCATCAAAATGAATATACTGCCCAGAATTTTATTCTTATTCCAGGTCATACCGATAAAATTAGGGAAAATATTTTTAATGATTTAAATAAAACAATAATGAATTATATTTGGCAAGGGAAAAAAATCACGAATTAAATTAAAATATTTAAAAGATAAGAGAGAAAGAGGAGGATTTGGCCTTCCCGATTGGGAGATCTACTATCATGCAGCAACCCTTACGTGGATTAAAGATTGGATACTACTAAAAAATAAAAATAATTTTGACTCTGGAAGGGCATGATCTTCAGAGAGGCTGGCACCCCTTTCTGTGGGACAGCAAAAGTAAAACTCACAGTTACTTTCAAAGACACCTAATTCGAGATGCACTCTTACAAGTTTGGCAAAAAATCAAAAGAAATCACTACAGCAAAATACCTCAAATCAAAAGAAATCACTACAACAAAATACCTACCTGGTTTTCGACAATGGAAGCACTAATATATCCAAACCTATTGGACATGGACAAAATGAAGACATATAAAGAAATATTAAAGGAACAAGGAGAATTGAAAACAAGAGTAGAATTAAAGGAGCAGGGCATAGAAATTGACTGGTGGCCGTACTTACAGATAAAAACTAGATATAAAAAAAGACGCAGAACAATATGGATTCCAGAAAGAGGCACACAAACTAGACAAGATTATACTAGGGCCAGAGGACAAAATGATTACAAAATTCTACAACTATTTGCTGAGTTATAAGATGGAAGAGGAGGTAGTGAAAGAGGTGATGATAACATGGGCACAAAACTCCGGCTACAATATAGAACTGGAGAAATGGGAGAAGGTCTGGAGCAAAAGTTATAAATTGACAAAGTCCGTAGCATATAAAGAAAATATTTACAAAATGTTCTATAGATGGCATCTTCCACCAGCAAGGATAGCAAAAATGTACTCCAACACATCGCCAGAATGTTGGAAATGTAAACAAAAACCAGGAACATATTACCACATGTGGTGGTCATGTCAAAAAGCAAAGCAATATTGGCAAAGGATAAGGAAATGGATTGAAGAGATAACAAACCAAAATGAAACCAGAATTATTTTTATTAGGGATATTTACAGGGAACCAGGATAAAAAATATTTAATTTTACACATTATCATAGCGGCAAGAATAGCATTTGCACAAAATTGGAAGAACAATAAGATACCGTCGGAGGATTGTGTGATTAAATTTTTTTTAGTGTGTGCAGAGATGGACAGGCTTACAAAAGAAATGAACGATAAAGAAGAATCAGAATATTATAATTGCACAGTGAACCGTAATGTTGCAGTAGATATGAGTAATGATTCAGTCAATACACAGATATGTTAAAGTGTATAAAAATAGTTTACTCAAAGAAATAGCACAGTCCAAATAACAACACGTTCAGTCAGTCAGTGTTTAGAAGCACAGCAGTCTCCTTACCAGCCTTTCTTTGTCTTAATCCGCAAACAAAGATTTCAGCTTTCAACACTATCACAGATAGTTAACTACACACAGAGCTTACTCTCAGACACGAAGTCACTTAAGCAATGAATCAGCAGAAGAGAGAGAACTAACCATGTTCTCTAGCTCCCTCTTATGGCCGTTACTGCCAGTCAGAATGCAACAATGCATTTAAAGCAATATTACATATATACATTTAAACATTGATTTGTGGCTTGTTTATATTAACCAACCCAACCGTTTGGACAGAGTCCTAATACCCCAGAAAACTTTGCAACTGTTTACGGGTTTTTGGGGCCTGCCAGTCCAACACCGCCCTCACCTTAGAGGGGTCCATTTCCACGCCCTCAGGAGAGATCCGAAATCCCAGGTAATCCAACTGTGTTTTGTGAAAGTCACACTTGGATAACTTTACGTATAGGTTTGCTGCCAACAGTTTGTGTGATGACCTGGGATGTGGCACAAAGGCAACACAGCCAGAGAATAAGTAGGAGTCCCTTTATTAGCTCCAAACTTTGCCCCCAACGTCCCTTTTAATCTCCGGTCTGGAGAAAAACTCTCCCACAAACCTGTAAGCAGAAAAAACTTCCAACTATAAATCCAACAAGACAAGATAAGGTAATTAATCCGGCAGGACAAGCAAGATAAGGAGTTCCAGAATTAAAGTAGTATGGCAGTAAATCAAACCAGTTGGGAGGATGCCAGGAACGCAGATAAAGCAATGAACACGAACATGAACTCAGCGTTTGTTCCCGACAACCACCCCTCCCAACTGCCTCTCTTTTAAACTCCATCCCCAGGTGTGCCTTGTGAAGGGAATCGGGGCCCTTTTCTCCCTCGTAAGCCACGCAACCCACGTTGGTCTCTTCTCCGTTCTTCCCTGCGTGCCCTAGGATGAGGAGGGGGTGGGCCTTGGTCTTCATCAGAACCCCCTCTCCCTTGTTCTACCTCTTCCCTGCTCTGCCCAGCCTGACTTTGCCCTTCCCCAGTTTCCTCCACAGCCAACGGAGCCATTCTCTCGCTCTCTGTCAACTGTTCATCTTCCATCTCAGAGTCAGACTCTGACAGGGGCATGACACTTTGCTTAGTACCTGACGCACCAGGTGGATATGCTCATCCAGGGTTCGGGTGTATATTAGGATGTCGTTCAAGTAAACGAGCACTCCATTATATAGGTGTTCCTGCAGGACCTCATTAATGAGCTGCATGAACACAGCTGGGGGCCCTTGCAACCCGAAAGTCATGATCTTGAATTGGTAGCTCCCCAACGGGCAATTGAATGCAGTTTTCCATTCATCCCCAGCTTTGATTCTAACTCGATAATAAGCCTCCTGTAGATCCAATTTGGTAAAGATGCGGCCCTCCGCCAGACGAGCTAGCATGTCCTTCATGAGCGGAAGGGGGTACATGTGTTCTACGCATGCCACATTGATTCCCTGGAAGTCAGCGCATAAGCGCAAGCCTCCATCCTTCTTCTCCCTGAATAGGACTGGGGCCACTATCTGGGATCGGGCCGGTTGTATGAACCCCCGTTTCAGATTTTTGTCTATGTACTTCCTCATTTCCTCTAACTCCTGTGGGGTCATAGAGTACATTTTGGGCTTCGGCAACCTGGGACAGTGGAGAGGAAGGGTGTCACACTCCTTTTCTCTGAAAACCTCTTCCAGGTCTCTGTATACGGCAGGGAAAGCCGCTGGCTCACCCGCTGCCCTAGCCACCGCCATGGTACCTCCTCCGTCACTCCCCTCTCCCGGGTTATGGACTCGCTTTTCATGCGGTGGTGGCTTAGGCCCAACCCCTATCCGCAGGTGCCGACAACCCCCCACCCACCATATTGTTGGGCCCCACTTATCTAGCCACGCCAGCCCCAGGATGACTTCTTCCATCATTTTTGGGACCAAGATGAAGCGTATGAGCTCTCGGTGCAGCCCTATTTCTAACGTTATCCGTTCAGTAATATGTGTCGCAGGCTGGGCACCCAACAGGGATCCATCCATTTGCTCAAATCGCATGGGGCGTGACAGTTTCTGTGCCCTCACCCCTAAGCTGGTTGCTGTGGTGGTAATCATGAGGCAACGGGTACACCCCGAGTCAATCAGGGCTTTCCACTCTCGGTGCCTACTAGCCGTCAACACCACTGAAACCCAAAAGGGTTGGATGGCCATGCTTACCATTGGATCATCCTCCCTGTCGTCACTCCCACTGGTGTCGAGTCCCTCGTCCGCTCGCCCCCTCGTGTCAGCCGTGTCCCTGACCGGGGTTGGTGGGCTTGCTTGTTGAGCCCCTCACGACTTTTCCAGGGTTTTCTTGGCCGTTTTCCTCGCTGTTCCTTGCCACGTTCCCGAGGAGCTCATGGAGGCTTTGGGGCCTGCTTTGGGGCATTCTGCCGCCCGGTGGCCCGGCTTCCCACAGCGGAAACATAGCATTGGTGGCCGGGTGGGTGTGGCCTTCTCAGGCGGTGTCACCGGGGGTGGTTGGGCCCTCGGGACTAAGCTGAGCTTTCCGGGGCCGCATGGTCCACTCCCCTCTTGGCCTATCGTCCCGTAACTTCACTTCCAGCTCCATAGCTGCTTGGAACCAGGCTGCCATGCGGGGAGGCAAGCCCCGGTACACACAAGCCTGCCGCAATGGGTGGTCAAGGCCAGTCTTAAAATGGTGCACCAACAATCATTCCGGCCAGCCCCGCAACTTGCCAGACAGCCTTCGAAACTCCCTTATGTAGTCTGCGACAGGCCTGCCACGTTGCTGGGCTGCCAACAACTCCCCCTCTGCTCGCTGGGCCCTGGTGTTGTCCTCAAACCGCTCCTGAAGGGCCGCTAGGAACAGGCCGGTATCCCCCAACTCCCTGCCGTGTTCACTGTATAGATCCGCGACCCAATCAGCAGCCTCACCCTCCATCACTGCTGCCACCGCCATCACCATGGCCCATTGGGACGTGTAGAGCTGCGCATACCGGTCCATGTGATTGATCACCTGGCCCAGAAAGCGAGCCACCTTATCCGGGCTACCATCAAAGGATGCTAGGCAATGCCGGAGGGTCCCAAGTCCCCAGTGGCCCTTGGCCATACCCGGTCGCAACCCAGGCAGGTGTTGGGGTTCAGCTCTCGTGTCTCGGGGGTCTCCCCGAGTCCCCTCGGTCTCCATAGGGACGCCAGGTGGCAGTTGCGTGGTCTGGTGGTGGTCCCTGCTCCACCTCCCTAGTCTGTTCCTGTGTTCTGACCTAAGCTGATCAAATAATACGGCACAAACGATGTCCCAAAAACCTCTTTTATTTTAACGGCTGGTAATTATTTTCATTGCCAGCCATAATAAGTCCCAAACAAATGATAACCAGTCCGACAACAGTCTTTCGGGGAAAGGCAGATAAGTACACAAACCTTGATCTTCCTTGACAAACTGCCAAGGACCAATTAGCAAGAAACTTGGCAAGGCCAAACAGAAAGAGAGTCCGAGCTAGAATGACACGATTTCAACGAAGTTGCTTCCTGCGACGAACCCTTTCGTGTGCTCCACTTATATAGCCTATGGGAAGGGCCAATTATCTCCAAGCCTTACTCCTGAGTAGTCCTTCTCCTCTGAAACTGTTCTTGACTTCTGGCAGCTCTGCACATGCGCGCATTGAGAACAGGCTCCCCCTGTTCCTCTGCCTCGCTCAGGTCAGCCTCTGGAGGCTCTGGAGTCAGGACAGACCTTCCAAATGGCCCGGGCTGGATCCCTGCCTCTGGCACCGAGCCTTCTCCAGACTCCAGGCCTGGCCCATGTTCCTCCCCAGCCTCCTCGCTGTCCGACTCTGCCGCCAGCTCCGCAGGCCGCTGGCGGACCACAACACCCTGCCTCTCATAGTTCAATTTCGGGCTGGCCAACCAAAAGCAGCTGGGAGCCGCTGCTGGGTGTTGGGGCTCAAGAAGAGGCCGGCCCACCTGCCTCGCCTCTCTCCCCCCCAGCCACTCCAAGGGCCCGACTCCTGGAAGCTGGCCTCTCTGAATCTCTCTCTCAGCCAATCCATTGTTTGGCTGCCTACCGCTGAGAAGTAACTCCATTCTTCTTCGTCCTCCGAGATACGCTGCTCCCGCCACTTGGTAAAATGGCTTCCAGAGGGAGTAAGTGTGAGAAAGGGAGGCAACGGGGTCCCAGACCTGACAGTCCCCGAGGAACTCTGCCACCACTCCCGTTTCCCCAGCTCTCTGGCCTGTACTCCGTAAAGCCTCCAATGCTTCCTGGCTGGCTATGGGGTGTTTGGGTGTCTGGCTATGGGGTGTCATTCCTTGGGATGCATGTCCTGTGAAGGGGCCTCTGATGGTATCGGCAGGGCCTCCAGGGTGGCTCCAGGCTCTGCCAGTTCTGCAGCCTCCAGGCCAGCCTCCGTTCCCTCTGCCATGCTGCTAAACACGGCACAGAAGGAGAGCCCTGACTTCCTGTCAGGTTCCAGTATTTTGTGGAAAGAAAGCAAAGGACACAGTCCTGGTTTGCAATTGTTTTATCTTCGTCACGAATAACTCCGGCACGAACTGACGATCACCATGTGAATTAAAGTCAGGGCTAACCGCCCAGTGCTACCTCCACCATTTAAGCCTCTCCCCGGCCCCGCCCAACCACCCACGCGCACACCCCACCCCTCGCGTGGAAACTATCAGGCGCCAAACGGCTAGGCACACCTGGTGCGCAGGCGCATGCCCCGCTTCTCAGCTGTTCAGCCATTTCTCAGCTGTGCGGCTGCTTCTCAGCTGTGCGGCTGCGGATTCAGCAGCGGCAACCGGGTCTGGCTGGGTCTGGCCTGTCCGTGCATGGTTTCGTTGGTCCGGGTGGTATGGCACTTGGTGGGCGTGGCGCGGCTGCACTGCTCTCCTTCCCCCACTGGAATGGCAGCCCCGGGCCGCCAGGCACACCAGGGCTGACACCAACGCTTTGTCTAGTGAATCCAATCTGTATCTTTTTTTCGTTCCAGTTGACTAGTATTCCCTCGGGTATCAGCAATATAAAGTTTACATTATATTTGATCAGCATCATAGTCAAGAATTGGTATTGTTTCTGTAAGTCTCTTACTCTTCTAGGAATCTATTTCAGGACAAGTTCTTTCCCTTTGTATTGCCTTGTTAAGTATTTCATCCCTTGTTGACTTTTTGACAAATCTCATGTGTACCTCTCTTGGAAGTTTATGTCTTCTTGTGTAGGTTGTGTGTATTCTGAACGTTTCATCTATCTCCGCATCCATCTCCTGCTTACCTATCTTTAGAGCATCAGCCAACAACTCTGTCATCATGTCTGAAAGGTCTTCCCCTTTCTCCTCTTCTACATTCTGAAATCTTAAGAAGTGGGCCGCCTTCTCCATTTCCAACATTATCACAGTGTTTTGTAGCTCTTTATTCGCTTGTGTCAATCTTTGATTTATTTCATCCACTTTTTTCCTCTGCTTGTTCTGATTTCTCCTCTATTTTCTGAATCCTTTGTTCATTTTTTGTTATCATTTGTTGAAAATTCCCTATTCTTTCATCCATATTGTGTATTTTTTTCATCTCTCCCATATCATTTTTCATCTCATTGTGATTTTTTGCCATGGCCTCCTGTATAGACTGAAGCATCATTTGTATTTCTTTTTGAGATGCATTTGTTTTCTCTTGCTGCAACATGGTTTCTATTGACCTTTGATTTGATGGACTGGAGACAGCCGATGATGGTAGTGTGGATGATGCTTTCTTTCCTATTCTAGTTATGTTTGGAACGCTTGTCATGTCAGCCTCTAATATTAATCTCCTTTTTAAAAAAAAAGGAGAGGCAGTTCTATTTGATTGATTAAAGGGAGAAAAAAAATAACAATCCAGAACAACCCACAAACTCCACAATACCCCATGTATCCAATATACTAAAAAGCTAAAAAACCAACCAAGAGTCCTATTCTCTCAATCGCCAACCATTCCTCAAAGTCATAGTCAATTAAGTTTGTAATCCACAGGGTCAGTCCACAAAGTCAGTCCATTGGAAATATAAACGTCTTCGGAGATAATAGTTATTATGTCTTATCTTCTATCCGTTGATATTTATAATCCAAAAGGCACACCAAATCCCCCAAAATATAATAATCCAATAATCCAAAATGTCTAGTTAATCAAAAAGCCATTTCACTTAGTCTTATAACAAATTCAAGCCGTTCCACTATTTCAATCTGTCAAAAATGTTTATAATCCACAAAGGTTCAAAGAGTTTCACTGTGTCCACTATCTGTCTCCAAATACTCAGCAAAACTTCACAGCTGTTGTTTGTCTTCTTATTATCTGCAACAGTCAAAATGTTATCTCTTATATCAGTACTTGTGTAGTGTCTCTTCCAGCCAGTAGGTGTCACCCTTGCTCTTTCTCTCCACTTTTACAACAAACTTTCCAACGCTACAAATTTCTGTTTCAAAGCGCTCAATCTCTCAATATAGCAAAAGAAAAAAGAAAAAAGAAAAAAAGAAAACATTCCACGGTTTAACCATGTCACTACGTTCATATTTACTTGTCAGCTGGACTCTTATTCTGATTTCACCTCTAATTATTTTTCTCCGCAACATGGGGGTTGGGAAGGGGGGTTGGGGAGTGGGGGAGAGGAAGGAGAGAG
>QLTV01001461.1:15370-25724 GCA_003457575.1 Thermophis baileyi
GTCTTTCTTCTCGTTGAAGAGCACAGGGGCGGCGATCCTCGACTTTGCCGGTTGGATGAACCCTCGTTCCAAATTGGCGTTGATGTATCTTCTTAACTCTCCCAGTTCCTTTGGGGTCATTGAGTACATTTTGGGTTTTGGGAGTGTAGCCCCAGGCTCAAATTCTATCGCGCAGTCCGTCGGCCGGTGAGGGGGGAGGTAGTTGCAGTCTTCTTCACTAAACACCCCCTCTAGGTCTCGGTATTCTGCTGGCACCTGCTGGGAGCCTGGAGGCGTGGTTTCAAGCGCCGGGGCTGCCAGCTGGGGACGGTTTGAGCCCAGGGGTGCTGGCTCTCTTGGGCGGCTTTGCCTCCCTGGTGGGGGTGTAGGCCCAATGTGCAGGGTTAATTTCCGGTACCCATCCTCCCATTTTATGGTAGGGACCCACTTGTCTAGTCACGCAAGCCCCAGGATGATTGCTTCAGATATCTTGGGGGCAACTATGAACCGGATAAGTTTGTGGTGGTGTCCCATTTGCAAATCCACCAACTCGGTTAGGAGAATGGCGGCCCCCCCCCAATTAACGATCCGTCCACCTGTTGGAAGCGGATGGGGTTCGCTAGGGGCCTGGTGCTGATCTCTAGCTTCTCTACCACTGCTTTGCTGATTAAACACCTTGAGCAGCCCGTGTCTATCATGGCATCTATCTCTCCCTCCTTCCCCGTCCCTGGCACCGTGATCTTTGCCTTAATGAGGAAGGGGCGAACAGCTTCACTCACCATCGGGTTGTCTTCACCACTGCCTCCCTTGTCCCATCTCGGGGCCGATTCTTCCACTGGTGATGTCTCAGTATCGTCAGAGGGGGGAGGTGATTCCCCCGCTTGGAGGGCCAAGCGTCCCAGCTCCGGTGGTTTCGTAGGCCTTCTCCTGGTCCCAGGGGTTAGCCTAGCCCACGGCAGCGCAATTGGGGCCGGCGCCAGGCACTCGGTAGCCCGGTGGCTGGCTTGACCACACCAATAGCACTTCACGCCCCGCATTGGTTCAGGGCTCAGGGCGGTGACTTGTCTTGGGGGAACCCGGCGTCTCAAAGGCCTTCGGGCCGGGCAATCTGCGGGAGGCTTTTTCTGACTGCGGATTACGGGGTCCAGGGCGATGGTGGTAGCGTACCACTCTTGGATCATGCAAGGGACCCCTCTGATCTCACACGCCTCTTTTAGTTCGGGATCCAGGGCATCTCGGAATGTGCGCACTAAGAGCCGTTAGGGCCAATCTCGCACCTTCCCAGCTGCTCTTCTGAACTCCCACACCAATTCCTTCACTGGGCGACCCGTTTGCTTCAATTTCTGGATTTGCTCCTCGGCTTCCACTTGATGGGCTGCATCGTGGAACCGGACCCTCATTAGTTGGATGAACTCATTCGCATCATCTAGTTCTGGGGCCGCTTCGTCATGGAGTTCTGCCACCCACTCCGCTGCCTCCCCCTCGTTCATTCCCTCGGTTATCTTGTCAATTAACTGCCTATCCGACCGGAATTGTGCTCAGTGCTCATCAACGTAAGCTCACACTCGGTGGAGGAAATAAGCCAGTTTTTTGGGATTCCCGTCAAACGTGGCACAGAACCAGGGGGGTTGGCTCCCGGACTGGCGGAGCAGCGGCTTGTTGTGGGGGCCCTCCGATCAGCCCCCCTCCTGGCTGCACCTGTTGGCCTGCTCCAAACGCACCCCCGTCAGCGGGGATGGGTCCCTGCACTTGCGGTGGGGGTTGTGCGGCAGGACTTGGCATCGCAGGGGGCTGTTGCGCCACTCCAAGCCCCGGCATGAGGTTGGGTGGCAGAGGGGACCCCGGCGTCCATGGGCATTGCGCCCATCCCATTCCGGGGAAGAAAGCCCACCCAGGTGGGGCTTGCCACAGCAGCACAATGCTGAGGTTTGGCAGCTGGGCTGGAGTTGGCAGTCTCCACGCTCCCTGCTGCTAAGGATGCGGGCTCCCTAGGCCGGCTTGTTGGGTCGCCCGCAGTTTGGGGTGAAGGGTGGTCCACGTAGGCTTTGCCCTGGTGTAGAGGTCCCCTGGGGTCCCGCTGGCCGTGGTGTGGAAAGAGGCTGTGTCCCCACTCAACTGGGGCCCCAGGTGCTTCCTTGGGAAGGAGAACGTGGGTTGGGCCAGGTTCCATCTAGTGGTCTCGGTTCCCAAGGGGGAATTTGTCCAACTTACACTTAGTTGTCTGAACTGGTCGTGGAGATCCATCAGCGATTGACTGCGAGACAGCGGCTGGGATCCTTCACCTTCAGACTGACCAGTGAGTGTGATCTTCTGTTGCCTCCACTCATGGGCCGTGGCCAATCCCACGCCCAGGAGGCGCCCGCCGCCGCCGCTGCTATCGGTTCGCCTGAACCAGGGCGAACCAGTAGCTACCCACCACTGATGCATATGCATCAATAAGTTTAAGTCCAGCTGTACTGAACCTTTTTGAAGACATGCCCAATTCAGTGCTATAAAGGATGGGATTTCATTTTTAGTATTGCCAGAGAAATCAGCCTTTATATAGTCTCTCTTTCTTCTACATTTGTAGTCATAACAAGGCACTTCTGACAACACAGTCATGTTACTATTATAAAACTAGTGTCAGAGTTCCAAACAGCATCTAAAATAAAATCAGAGTCTGAGGCAAAGCATTCCTCAAAGTTCCAATTTATTAACAGATCCATGTTGGCACGGCTGGGAGAAACCCGAATCTGACGCTCCCAGGGTTTCTCCACCCAGTTGAAAGATCAAGCCCTTTGTCCCCACACCCACAAGTTCATGATGTTAGCCAGTCACCTTCTGTCGACGTGTCAGTTACTCTCCTCAGCTTCCGGGCAGGTGCTGGACAAAGGATGACCTTGAGAATCTAAAGGAATTTGTTATGGCTACATGTCTACATCCCTCATGCAACAGCCCCTCCCAAATTCCCACAGCAAGAATACATTCTCAAATGTAAAGTGTGGCAGGCCAAAGTCTCTAATAAAATATGGCTTCGGCCTGACATTGCCATTGATTATATATTATTACGAATGGGACATGGGTGTGAAGAGTTTGAAGGTTTATGTTGCTTTAATATTTCTGATAAATCACAGTTTATTGAGTCTAAAATAAAAAAATTGCATAACATCACTGCACATTTAACATACTTAACAGATAGTTCAGACTTTAAAGGGTTATGGAATTTGTTAACCTCTTGGCTACCACGTTTTGCTTGGTAGGACCTATTTGTATATATAATTGCTATTATAGTTATAGGATTTATCTCTTGTATCTATATCCAATGTATGCCTGTATGCAGTAATTGTTGTAAGTACTGCTATCAAATAACTAAGCCAAAGACAAAAGAGATGAAGGGAAAAAAATTAAGTAAGCCGGAGGTGCGAATTATGTTAAAGGACTTAAATGAAGGTTTACAGGAATAAGTAAGGATAAAATAGAAAAGGGGGGATTGAGAGAAATAAGAATTATTCCTGTAAAGAAGAGAGCAACAGTAATGCCATATTTACCTTTGTATAACCTAATACACCAGCTGTAAGGCATTAGAGACGGAGTTGTGTAAGAAGGGAGATTTTTGACAGGAATAACAGAGTTATAAATTGATTAGTACATTCCAGGTCAGGTCAGGCTAACATTGGCAGGAAAAGCAGTTGTCATGCTAAGATTGATAATGTTGTTATGGCCAAGATGTGCTAACTACCAGAGGGATTTGCTTGTCCGGGGAAAACAGCTGTTATGTAGCCAAAAATTGTCTTATGTAAGATAATAAGGGGCATTGAGGGGAAGGAGGTTTTTATCTTTGAAACTGTATTTAAATCTTGTATTCATATGCATCCTTTGCCTTTTCTGTAGCTCTACACATAAGCTCAGGGGGGCCAGCTTTTGCAAAAGTTCAGTAAAGCTCTTTTATTGTTCATGGGTCTCCTGATTGTTTCAACTGAGAAGTTTTAAATCTCACAATCAATAAACCATCTTTCCAAACAGCCTCCATGTTTCCAGTGTCTTTCTCCCTACTTGGAACTGAACCCAGATGGATATTTCTTCCAACACTATGATGACCATATGAAAAGAAAATGTTGGTTTTGTTTTCACATTATATTGATACTATTTTTTAATTTTTGATTTTTGACTTGCAAAATTTTTTAAAAATCTGTTTTAGGGTAACATTATTTCAAAATTTGAAAAAAAAAAGATTAAAAAAAATCTAGATGGAGTACACACAATTTTTGGGGGTGGGAGTAGGGGTTACATTTTGTATGCTGTATACCTTAGGTACAAGTGTTGCCAAATATCAAGAAGCAGGCCCACTGAGATAACAAATATAACTTTGCCCATAGCAGAGAATTTGGGAGGATCTTAACAAATTCTGTCTTGGAAGAGATATATGTCTTTTGCTAATCTAAGAGTCTGAGATGGAAGAAATACAATTCTTCTACTAATAGAATATCAAAAAACCCTAAAAGGATAAAACAAAGATAAATGGATAGCAGTCTGCAACCTCTGACACCTCAGTGTTCCTGCTTGAGAATACACTTTGAATCCCAAAATCATTGAATCACAGGTAGCATGTTCTGAATGCTGGTTGGTGGCAGGCAACAGTGGAAGAAAGCTATCTTGTTCCTTTCTGTCCTGTGAGTATGTACTACTGACACCATGATGGTGATGATAGCTTCAATGTCAAGGTTTGATTTCACATATTAATTCCATTTAAAGAATTTACAAACCAATTTTATTAATTTTGAGCATACAAATACAATATTAAAATCTGGCTTACAATATGTATATGGTATTTTTATTTTGCCTTTACATAGTGATACAGTGCATAAATCAAAATGGGTGTACTATATTCTACATCCTTTAAAGCATTTATATATTTTCTTGCTGATTCCAGTTGTTTCCGCATTGCATCCTTCGCTATCTAATCTGCTACATCAATATAATACTACTTGCTACTCTTTTTCATCAACAGGTACAAATCTCTTTACAATTGTGATTTTTGTGATTGTGTGAACACAATACTACTAGCAAAACACAAAATGTACAGACATCTCATTCAGCTATGTAAGCACAAAACTAGAAAATTATATTAAAACATAGGATTTTTTAAAAAGTAGTCCTTAATAGAAGCACTTTCTTATGGATTTACTATTGAATTACTCTCTTTTTTTTTTTTGCTATAGAATGCACTGTCAATATTGGTGTTAAAACTCATTTAGTTACTCTTGGAATATTTCTGATCACGATAAGTGAACAGATCTTAAAGGGCAGCAAAGGACTGAGGGAGCTTATGTGGTCCTCTTGACTATAATGACACTGAGGGCACAGCGCTCTTTTCAAATTGTGCATAGTTCATTCCACTTTTTCCAAAGGAGAATTAGTTACCTTGCAGTATATTATGTATGCATGCATGCATGTATGTGTGTATGAATGTACAGTATGTAATACTGTACACTGTGATGGAAATCAAGAATAGTTTATTACTGAAATTCCATTTTGCATGTAGACGTGCACATGTAGTGTTTGGGTATTGTGAAAATCACTATTTCAAGCATAACCTCAGATAATGATGTAACTGAGGACTTAGATACACCGAGGATGTGCACCATCATTAGGAAAATCGTTCTCTTTTTTTCTAACTAAGCATACCTAATCACTTGTATTATCAGAAATTTAAGTAAGTACATTTTATTATTTAAATGAATAAAATGTCCAAAGAATTAATATAACTATTTAAAATATTTTATAGAGAGCAGCATAATCTAATAAATCATAAATCAAAGAAGAATCATAATGATAAACATGCAGCTGGGTCTCCTAGGTCAAAAAAGCAGTAGCCTATTGTAAAATTCTACAAAGCAGAAATAACAAATCAGTTATATATTAGGTAAAATGTATGCATATAATCCATTTGTATATCACTCCACACAAATACAGTCAAAGTGAATGGAACAGCATAAGGTCATTCTTGTTATTTTCAATCTGGCTTGTTTAAAAGAGTTTTCAAAGTTTGTCTCTGATGTTCTTTTATACAGAGGACCCATTCTTTTCAGGCTAGAGGATTCTTGCATGTATCTTCTGACAGAGACAGAATGATGGATGGAGTTGGTAATTGTCATCTAGTGATAGGAAAGCCAGTCGCTTTGACCAGAGTTCACATTTGCACCTATTGCTTGATTTACAGTACAACTTGGGCCTCCAGATTTAGCAGCAGGATCTTCAGACAGAGGAACTTTGCCCTGCAAATTGTAAAAGGAAGCATTGTAATTTTTCAATACTGAATTATATTTGCATAGCTACTTTTAGCGTATTATATTGCAATATGAAGACATACTATAAGATGCCTTGCCTAGCATATGAGTCCAAAAACACCAGGTTTAAACTGTGTATGTGGATATCCTCTCTCTCTCTCTCTCTCTCTCTCTCTCTCTCTCTCTCTCTCTCTCTCTCTCTCTCTCTCTCTCTCTCTCTCTCTCTCTCATTCTCTCTCCCTCCCTCCCTCCCTCCCTCCCTCCCTCTCTCTCACTCCCCCCCTTTAATCTATTGGCACATTTAACTTGAGCCCAACCAGAAGAAGAAACAAAAAGAGGTTTAAAATATTGTCCAGTATTTTCAACTTTCTAAATTATAATAAATTGTTCAGAACATTAACAATCTACTTGTACTGCTCCAAAATACTGATATTCTTTATCATATTATATAGTATATATATTATATTTCTCTCTCTCTCTCTCTCTCTCTCTCTCTCTCTCTCTCTCTCTCCCCCCCCCCCTCCCCCCCCCCCTCCCCCCCCCTCCCCCCTCCCCCCCACTTCGTTCTCTCTCTCAGATTAACCTATTGGCACATTTAACTTGAGCCCAACCAGAAGAAGAAACAAAGAGAGGTTTAACTCTACATGACCAGTGGTGGGATTCAATTTTTTTACTACTGGTTCTCTGGGCGTGGCTTTGTGGGCGTGGCAGGGGAAGGATAGTGTAAAATCTCCATTCCCACCTCACTCCAGGGGAAGGATACTGTAAAATCTCCTTTCCCTTCCCACTCCAGGGGAAGTTCACTGCAAAATCCCCATTTCCTCCTGATCAGCTGGGACTCGGGAGGCAGAGAATAGATGGGGGTGGGGCCAGTCAGAGGTGGTATTTACCGGTTCTCCAAACTACTCAAAATTTCCGCTACCATTTCTCCAGAACTGGTCAGAACCTGCTGAATCCCACCTCTTTACAAGACTAAGCAAACCCATATTCTAGGAAGTGACTAAGGAAAATGTCAGAGCACTCAGAAGCAACTGGGCAGCACTGCGATGGGTCACTCCATTCTGTTCTGATTTAGTATTTGGATCAGTAGAACAGTAAAAAAAAACACTTCATGTTTTGAAGGATTTCTGTTTAAAAGATTTGTAGAGGAAAAAGATCTGTAATGTTTATTGGCAAGTTTCACTAATGTATGAAGATTACAAGTGAAATAGCAAGGAAGTGGAGAGAAAATACCTGCAGCCTATTCTACAGGAAGCAGGCGGCAAAGCATAGATGGCACTGTGGGAAGCCTCCCCACCCCCGAAGAATGAAATATTTTGGGAAATATTAAAAAAGGCAGAATAAAATATTTCCCCTAAAAGAGAAATGAAAAAATCTTAAGGGAGGCAGAAACCAGCCCATTTCCCTGCCCCAAGCAGAAACTGAGTCGGCCAGCATTTAGAAATGCAGATTTGGTAATCCATTCAGAGAAACTGGCAGAAGGCAGAAACTCAGATTAACAACAAACAAAAGGTTGACAAAATTAGCTCAGACAAACACCTAGGATTTGCATTTCCTCTTTTGCCTATAGAGCCAGCTATGACCCCTACATAACCCCCATAGGAATCCAGAAGGTATAAAAACCCACCCACTCTAAACTCCATTTTGTCAGCTGCCCCAGAACCCTGGTGGTTCTGCTTCATCAATAAATGAACCTTCTTTCCAATCAGTCTCCATTTTATTTCCAGCATCTTTCTCCCTGCTTGGAACTGAACCAGATGGATTTTCCTTCTGCTCAGCCCACTACCTTTATCAGTCTGTACTTTTAGGTAATACTTGCATTTTAAAATAATGAATATAGGTAGATTAACATGAGAAAAAATGAAAGAAGAGAAGATGAAATCATAGTGGAAAGAAGATAAATGGAACAAAAATATGTGAAAGAAAAAGGAGCATCAGCTAAAATATTTTTAAAATAGATACTTTACAATTTAGAAAAAATAAGGAATGCAAAGTCAGCATTAACAAAACAGTTTTCTCACCTGTTTCTTTGCAGCAACATTTACAACCTGTTCAGAAGTACCCTTGATGCCTGAAGAAATCCTAGAGTTCCCTGGGACATTAACATCTCCCACCGAAAAGACCGGAAGGAGGGGCCTGAGAAATCGGAACTCACTACTTAAGGATCCACCAGTCAAACAAACATCATAACGGTAAGTCCTGGAAAGCGACCCATTCTGTGAATCAGCACAGTTCTCTGGAGTATCAGCACTGGCAGGTGGGAAGTGAGGAACAGCCGCAGTAAAATGGCTTTGGGGATCCTTCTTGAACACTTTGACCACAATAAACACAACAATACAGACCAGGAACACAAAGGAGACTGCAGCCAAGCAGATCACCAAATACTTGGTCAAGGTTTTATCTTCTTCCGGTTCTTGCACACTGACATCCACCCTCCTCAGGAAGGGATCCGAAAAGCCATCCACAAGAAGAACATTAAGCAATGCCGTGCTGGTCTGTGGAGGAAGACCATTGTCTCTGACCAGTATCACCAGCCTCTGCTTGTTTGTGTCTCGCTCATTCAGGGCTCTCCTGGTTTTCACTTCCCCATTCTGTGCTCCTATGCTGAAAAGGGCTGGGTCCGTGGCCTTCAGCAATTCATAGGAAAGCCAAGAGTTTTGGCCAGAATCTGCGTCCACTGCAACCACCTTGGTGACCAGATAGCCGGCCTCGGCTGACTTGGGAAGCAGCTCATTGCATGGGGATGTGTTGTTCTGGAGGGGATACAGAAAGAAAGGAGCATTGTCGTTCTCATCTATGATGTGGATTCGGACAATCACTTCTGAGCTCAAGGAAGGAGAACCTCCATCAGATGCCCTCACAGTAACTCTGAAGCCTCTTATCTGCTCATAGTCCAGGGATCGGAGGGCATACATGTTTCCTGTTTCAGAGTTGATTGAGATGAAAGTGGGTATGAGGTCATCATCTTTCCCAGACAAAAGTGAGAAAGTCACTTTAGCATTCAGCTTTGTGTCCAGATCCACAGCATGGACTGAGCCGATGAGCAAGCCTGGAATATTATTCTCCCGGATCTGCATGTCATATGAAGACTTTTCAAAAAGGGGAGCGTTATCATTGACATCAGAGATCTGAACATTAATCAATATTGTTGAAGTGAGCCTAGGAGAACCCCAGTCAATGGCTGTGATGGTGATGTTGTATTCAGTGACTGTCTCTCTGTCTAGGGGACTTTGGAGCACAAGCTGATAAAAGTTGTTTGTGGTGGCTTTCAGCACAAAAGGGAGATTCATCTGCACGGAGCAGACCGTTTTGCTGTTGTCTCCAGAGTCTTGGTCTCTCACACTGAAGAGGGCCACCATGGTGTCCGGGGGAGAGTCCTCCATTAAAGTGCTGATCAGAGATATGATGGACACTTCTGGGGGGTTGTCATTCTCATCTTCAACCTCTATCAGTACATTGCAGTGCCCTGAAAGACCCCCTCCATCTGTTGCTCTGATGCTCATGCTATAACTCTTTTCTTTTTCATAATCAATCTGTCCCCAAACAGTTATTTCACCAGTAATTTCATTTAAATAAAACAAATTGTTTATCCTTTCTAGGACTCGATGGAACGAGTAGAGGATCTGTGCATTTGAACCAATATCAATATCTGTAGCTTCCACCTTAATCACAAGAGTCCCCTTAGGGAGATTCTCCTTTATTCTTGCCTGATATTCAGACTTACTAAACAGAGGAAAGTTATCATTATTATCCAGAACATTAATATTAATTTGAACTGTGCCGGTTTTCTTTGGAACGCCTCCATCAATAGCCATTAGAATCAATCCAAGGTGTGGCATCGTCTCCCTATCTAGTGAGGTCTCCAGAACAAGATCTACATAGTGGTTTCCATCTTTATTCCTTTGCACATCAAGCCGAAAATGGTCATTGGGACTCAGAATATAGTTTTGGATACTATTTTCTTCCAAGTCCTCATCCTGTGCTGATTCCAAGGGGAATGTTGTAGTTTCAGGAACATTCTCAGGAATGTCCAGCACCACTTCGTTTTTCCAAAATTTGGGTGCATTGTCATTCACATCTTCTATCTTGATTTCAGTATTAAAGATATT
>QLTV01001461.1:25994-39119 GCA_003457575.1 Thermophis baileyi
TTTCATTGTTCAAATCATATTTAAATGTTCAGTCTTTTGCCATCTTATAATCTGCAAACGTTTTGCTGCCGAAGAGTCCTTTTGTTCAATTTTGTATTACTGTTTGCCCTAATTCTGAGCAAGCAGAACTAAATTTCTTTGCTAATATCACCACCATGTGGTGAACTAGGCAAACATTTTATTTGTACTGTTTAGACACATTGAATCTATTTTTATCTTTCCACTAGCCAACCATCCAAACAGATTATTTTATTAACTATTTAATTATATAGAAAAACAAAAAGAGTGGCAATCTGCACAAAAGAATTTCAACATTATTGATAAAGGCTGTAATCAAGTCCTTTCACAGTTGCGTTCTGAATGACTGGGAATATCCAGTGACTCTTTAGGTGGCTTCTGTTGTGTGGGAATAGAATAGAATAGAATAGAATAGAATAGAATAGAATAGAACAGAACAGAACAGAACAGAACATAATAGAATAGAATAGAATAGAATAGAATAGAATAGAATAGAATAGAATAGAATAGAATAGAATAGAATAGAATGGCTGTTGGAAATTTTCTAGCCAGGAGATCCTCTATCATTCCAGACAAACTTCTGTCTAATATCTTCTTATAAACCTTTAGTGATAGAGCATCCACAACTTCTGAAGGCAAGCTGTTCCACTGATTGATTGTCAGGAAATTTGTCTTTATTTCTAGGAAAATTTCTTCTTGTCCTGCATTCAAGTACTTTGGACAATATGTGACCTGCTCTTCCTTATGGAAGCTCCAGAGGTGGGATTCAGCCGGTTTGGCCCAGTTCAGCCGAACCAGTCTTTGTGTGCAGTTCAGCGAACTGGCTGATCCCACCCGCCCCTCCCCTCCCAGGCACTCTTTGCCTGGGCTGGCCTCTCCTGAGGCCATTTTGGCATCTCGGCGCTCCTCTAACTGCCCCCCATCCCCTCCAAGCAAGCGATGTCCATGCAGGCAAAACCCCAAGGCAGCTCTGACAAGGCACTTGGAGGGAGGGGCTGGAGCTACTAAACAGGCAGCCAAGCTAAGTGCCTGAGAGACCCCATCTTGTCACCGGGAGTCCAGGCGCCTCAGCGGGCAGCGGGTGAGGCCTCGGCTGGGCTCCTCGGCAGACAACGGGCTTCGCAGGGGGCTGATCTAGCACCCGGAGCTAAGGAGGCTGGGGGCATCGTTGGGGCTCCTGCAAAGAGGGGCTCAGGCCCGGTCCCTGCAAGGTGCCATGATCCATGAGCTGCTGCTGGCGCTGCGCGGCTACCCAGGCAGCCTTTTCGTGGGTGGCGGCCTGCAGGTAGGTGCGATGGGGGGTGGCCCTCCATCCCTCCCTCCCTCCGTGGGCCCAGCCCAGTTCCCTTCCTCCTCCCCCATAGGTGGCCCCAGAGCTGCCGCCATTCCTGCACCCAAGCGAGGCTGCCCTCCTGGCCCGCTTCTGCCACCTGGCCGCACTCTATGTGGTGGGGGTGAGGCTCGGCCACCTTCAGGTCCAGCACGAGGCCCGAGAGAAAGTGCCTGGTCTGGGCACACAGTCCTCCATGATGGAGCCCTTCCCGGGGAGCAAAGCCTTGGATGACCTGATCTGTCTCGAAGGCCTCGAGGGGCTCCAGAGCTTCCACATGCCTCCACCAGCCTGAACGTCCTGCCCTTCAGATCCCAACCGGGTCAGTGCCCGGCAGCGGCACTCTTGGCAAGCGGGCGGGGCTGTCCCAGGGCTGCACACACGCACCTTGCCACGGAGCAGTGGCTTGCACCCCAGCACAGCCCTCTCACCCTCAGGCCACTTGCCCACCTGCCCATCCACACGCCGGCCAGACTGGCCCAGAAGTGGTGCATCCCACCATCGTGGGCTGGATGTGGGACCCGAGGTGGAGGGGAGGGCGAGTGGGCAGCAGTCGCCCGGAGATCCCATGGAAGCTGAGCGCGCCAGGCTCAAAAGGCAAGTGAGCATCGGCGTGTCCCCCTGAGGTGGCTCTTTGGCCAAGTGCAGCGGGTCTCCCTCCCCCACCATCGGCCTTACTTTCCAGAGCTTCCACATGCCTCCACCGGCCTGAACGCCCTGCCCTTCAGATCCCAACAGGGCCAGCGTGTGGCTGCCCATGAAGGTAAGGCTGACAGTGGGGGCCAGATGCAAGTTTGACATCCCTGCTCTGAATGCTCAAGATTACTCAGTAGAAGGAAGACTACTTTCAAACTGCACTAAGAAAATGATAGCAGCAATATATTCAACACAAAATGCCAGCGTGATGGTGAATAGAATTTTACAGAAAAGTTTAATATTTCTAAGTTTAATATTTCTAATTTCTAATTTCTAAGACAGGGATGTCCATTGTCACCTTTAATCTTTATCCTTTCAATAGAGGTATTATTAAAACAGGTTAGACAAAAAAAGGATATAAAGGGAATTAAGATAAGAAAGGAGGAATATAAAACCCAGGCATTTGCGGATGATCTGGTATTTTTCATAGAAGACCCGATAGATTCAGGAATGATATTATTGAATGAAATAGAAGAATTCGGTAAAGTGGCAGATCTCAAAATTAATAAGGACAAGACTAAAATACTAGCCAAAAATCTCACGATAAATCAGGAAAAAGAATTGGCAAAGAAAACTGAATTGCAAATTGTAAAAAAAGTTAAATATTTAGGAATTTGGCTGACAGCAAGATGTTCAACAATAAAGGAGGATAATTATAAAAAATTATTGCAAAAAACAAAACAAGATCTGGAACAATGGGGGAAATTACAATTATCACTGGTGGGGAAAATTGCTTCAATTAAAATGAATATACTTCCAAAATGGTTATATTTATTTCAAACGATTCCCATAAAGTTGGACCAAATTTTTTTTGGTGAATTGAATAAAATAATAACTAAATTTGTATGGGCAGGGGAAAAACCTAGAATAAAATTTAAATTACTTCAGGATAGCCGAATTAGAGGTGGCTTTGGACTCCCGGACTGGGAGTTATATTATCAATCAGCAATATTAATGTGGATAAAAGAATGGATATGTTTAAACAATAAAAGAATACTCACATTAGAAGGACATGATTTGCAAACAGGGTGGCACGCATATTTGTGGGAGAAAAAGAATACAAAACATACACACTTCCAAAACCATTTAATTAGAGGCGCACTATTGCAAGTTTGGAGGAAACTTAGGAAAAAACATTATAATAAGATACCAGGGTGGCTATCCACAATGGAGGCAATGATTTATCCAAATACTCTAGAAGTAAATAAAATGAGAAGGTATAACCAATTGTTGGATAATCAAGGCAACCTGAAGACAAACCAAGAATTGAGAGAATAGGGAATAATCATTGATTGGTGGCCGTACCTCCAATTGCAGGCAAGATATAAAAAGGATATAGAAGAATTTGGCATTGATAGGGAACAACAACCCATAGATAAAATCCTCCTAGGAACGGAGGAGAAATTAATATCTAAAATGTACCATTATCTGTTAAGAATTGATAGGGAAGAGGAGGTAGTAAAACAAAACAAGATAGCTTGGGCAAGGGATTTTGGCTATAATATTCAATTGGAAGATTGGGAAAAACTGTGGACAAAAAATTATAAATTAACAATGTCGGCCTCATACAAAGAAAACTTATATAAAATGTTTTATCGTTGGCATCTAGCACCGGCAAGATTGGCAAAAATTTACCCAAATCTGAGTCCCAAATGCTGGAAATGTAAGCATGAACAAGGCTCTTATTTTCATATGTGGTGGTTTTGCCCTGAAGCAAGAAAATATTG
Source organism: Thermophis baileyi (assembly GCA_003457575.1). NCBI lineage: Eukaryota > Metazoa > Chordata > Lepidosauria > Squamata > Dipsadidae > Thermophis > Thermophis baileyi. Next base: position 29,766 of record QLTV01001461.1, read on the forward strand.
GAGTAAAATAAGGAGTTGGTTGCAAGAAATAACAGGCTCCCAAATTGAATTTAAACCGGAGACGTTTCTACTAGGAATACTTAGAGGAACCTGGGCAAAAGAGACGCAATATATTATAATACACATACTGACGGCAGCAAGAATAGCCTACGCACAGAATTGGAAATTGGAAAGTGGCCCCTCAGAAGATATGATAATTAAGAAAGTAATGGATTGTGCGGAGATGGTTTAACTGACTTTAGAACTGCAGGATAGAGAAGATAAGGAATATTATATGGTATGGGGAAAATGGTATTATTGGTTGGATAGTAGAAATAATAAGTAAGTTTATACTATATATATGTAACATTAATTTATTGGAAATACAAATGTAAATATGAATACTATATATACTGTAAATGAGATGGAAATATGTATGAAGACAACCAGACAGATGTCGATGTCTCAGGATTGAGAAAATTGAATATGAAATGTTTTTTTTAATGTAAAAAAGCTTAATAAACAAATTTAAAAAAGAAAAGAAAAGAAAATGTGCCTGAAAGTCAAGTTTGCAATGGGAGGGAGAGAAATAAAGGCTGACATTTTCTGTTCCTGTTTTCCAAAAATGGTTGAAGCTCCTTTCAAGTGACAAGGCAATTAGGTGGTGTAAATCAACCCTCTATTACCATCCCTTTGGAATGAGTTGTGTATACAAAATGTATTGGCCATCCTTGGAAACTGATACTATCCAGTAAATATCCCAATATGTTGGCATCCTGTCCCAATGTCTTTCCATGTTGCAAAAAAATGCAATTTTTCACTGATCACCTCTGCATTATTCAAACCTTCAGCTATTTCATACCCCTTCTTTAGCTATTTTAGTGGGTGTTACTTTGTGGTATTGTTTTCCTCTTTTTGACCATTTGTTTTTCATGTTTCTGGAAGTCTTCACCTCATAGTTCCCCAAACCCTGACCAGATTAAGCATTACATTACTTGTATCACTCTCCACCAATCAAAGTTGAGCCTTGATCATAGATGAGGTGGGGTGAGGTCAACTTCTCTCACACACACCCAATTTCATGGAGGGTAAAACCAATACAAATTTGTCAATATATCACCCTAAATAAACTAGTTCCCTGGAAATTCACAGTAATGTACCTTAGTACACAGCTGTGGTGGCACAGTGGTTAGAAATTGCAGGCTAACTCTACCAACTGCCAGGAGTTTGATCCTGACTGGCTCAAGGTTGACTCAGCCTTCCATCCTTCCGAGGTCAGTAAAACGATGATCCAAATTGTTGGGGACAATATGCTGACTGTAAACCGCTTAGAGAAAGATGTAAAGCACTGTGAAGCGGTATATAAGTGCTAATAGACAATACTTCGTTTTGAAAAATTAATTCTTTCTGAGTCATTCAAACTATATAGATTTATAACAATTATATTAATAATTATTCTCACCTGGGATATATGCTCTCTTTCCTCCAATTGATTAGGAAGATCGTGGCAATCATTACGAATCTGTGGATTCAGCAGAGTTTTTTGATGCTCCATAGTAAAAACAGGAAAGAAAGGCCTAAGGAATTTAAACTCACTGCTCAGAGACCCATCAGCTAAGCACACTTCATAGCTGTAGGCCTGGGAAGATGTCCCAGTATTAGGATCCACACACTTGTCTTGCAAATTTGGTCCCCCAGGGAAATTCGATGCAGAATGAGAACTTCCTATGAACTTCCTTCGCTTCTGAAACTTGGTTGCAATAAACACCGTGACAGAAAGCAGAAAAATGGATGAGATGGCAACCAAGCAGATAATCAAATACATTGTTAGAGTATGATCTCCCTCTTGCGGGACTTCACCCTTAGGATTGTCCATAATTTTCATGTAAGGATCAGAGAAGCCGTCCACTAGAAGAATTCTTAGGGTCGCAGAGGCAGACTGAGGAGGATGCCCATTATCCCTAACTGCCACAATAAGAGTGTGTTTGAAACTGTCTCGGATGTTCACCGGCCTCGTGGTTTTCACCTCCCCATTCTGAGTCCCAACAGTGAAGAGACTCGGATCTGTGGCCTTCAGCAACTGATAGGAAAGCCAAGAATTCTGCCCTGAATCTCTGTCCACTGCCACCACTTTGGTGACTAGGTAGCCCGTCTCTGCTCCCCTGGGAACCAGATCATTTGATGGAGAAGTGCTGTTCTGAAGGGGGCAGAGGATGAAGGGGGCGTTGTCATTTTCATCCGTGATAAGAATTCGGACCATCGTTTCTGAGCTCAGGGGAGGCGAGCCCTTGTCTACAGCCCTCACCATCACCTGGAAATCTTGTATATCCTCATAATCTATAGATCGAATAGCATACAAGTTCCCAGTTTCAGAGTTGATGGAGATGTAAGATGATGCAGGCTCTTCCCTGATCTTTCCAAACAAAAGAGAGTAGGTTACTTTGGCATTCTGTTCTGTGTCCACATCCGCAGCATGGACTGATCCAATGAGCAGTCCTGGAATGTTGTTTTCTTGTAAGTGCAAATTGTAAAAATCTCTTTCAAACATTGGAGGGTTATCATTGACATCTGAAAGTTGAATGCTAATAACTGTCATTGAAGTGAGTCTGGGAGAACCTTGGTCGGTGGCTGTGATGGTGATGTTATAATGTGACATTTGTTCTCTGTCCAATGGCTGTTGAGTCACAAGCTGGTAATAATTGTTCTTTGTGCGTTTCAGTTGAAAAGGTAGATTTGCATCAATGTTGCAAGTAGTTCTGGCATTATCTTCAGAATCCTCATCCTTGACACTGAATACAGCCAGTAGTGTTTCAGGTGGAGAGTTTTCTGGTAAGGGATTGGTGATGGATGATATAGTTACCTCAGGGTAATTGTCATTCTCATCCTCAACATCAATACGGACTTTGCAATATGCAGACAGTCCCCCTCCATCTGTAGCTTTCATGTTGAGTTCATAATTTTGTTTTTTTTCATAATCAATTTTCCCTACAAGCGTAATTTCCCCAGTATGATTGTTTAACCTGAATGATCGGAGTACATCTGCTGGTGCTTGGCTAAAAGTGTAAATGATGTGAGCGTTGGATCCAATATCTTTGTCAGTGGCTTCAACTTTAGCAACCAATGAACCTGTATGACTATTTTCCATTAGCTGCACTTTATACACTGTTTGTTCAAATTGGGGCATGTTATCATTGGTATCCAGAATATCAATAATTATCTGTGCTGTGCCAGTTCTCCTTGGGATCCCTCCATCCACAGCTTCCAGAGTGAGGATAAACTGAGGGATCACCTCGCGGTCTAACGGTTTTGCCAAAAACAGTTCTGCATATTTGCTGCCATCGTTTTGACTTTGTACGTCCAGCTTAAAATATTCGCTTGTGCTAAGTGTGTAGTTCTGAATAGCATTTTCCCCTTTGTCTAAATCATGGGCTGTCTCCAAGGGGAAACGTGCATTTATGGGAGTCTGTTCAGGTATTTCAAAAATGAATTCATTCTTAGAGAACGTAGGGGAATTGTCATTGACATCTTCTACCTGAACTTCAATTCTGAACACTTGCAAAGGATTTTCCAATACAATTTCAAAGAACAGAATGCAAGGATCACTCAGACCACACAAAGCTTCTCGGTCAATTTTATCCCTCAATATTATATTCCCAGAATGAGGATCCAGCTGGACATCCTGCCTGGAACTCTTAGAAATCAACTGTGCTCTGCGAGCAGAGAGCTCCTTCACATCTACTTTCAAATCTTTTAGCACATTTGCTACTATTGATCCAGCTTTCTTCTCCTCAGGCACTGAATAGCGGAATGGTTCACACAACATACCAGAGCTACATAGAGAAATAAAGAACAAGACCACTTGCCTGCTAGGATGAGATACTTCCATTTTCTCAGCTTCTTTTTGCGAATATGATTCTTTGTAAAGCAGCTCCTACAATTTCTTTTATATTTTTGATCAGTATTTTTTGGTATTCATGCTCAAATATTTTCTTCGGAAATTTCTCAAGATTTAATTGAGAGCTGTTGCCTTTTGTTCTGAGATTCCTTTTTCTAATGACTAGATCATTTCTGTTAGTAAAGGAATCTTTCTTTTTATTGTTTGGTGCAATAGCACCACCTTGTGTTTAGAGTAAGATGTAACACTGAATTTATGAAATTTTTGAATAGGGCATTTATTTAAATTATAGAACAAAATTCTGTATCCAATCTGATAAACTGAACGATAATGTAGATTTTAAGAATCATTATATTAGAAGGGTCATATTATGTATATGGAATAGAGATGAACCCAAACCATGCCCCCAAAAATGCCTTTAGGAATCCTAGCACAAGTAGCATTTTATAGAAAAGAAATAGCAGACCACTTTTCTGGTGGTCTCCATTCTTTTATTTGTAATCCAAAAGCAAAAGTGAATCAATTACAGAGATGAAAATAATAGGCAATCTCTCTCTTCCCCACCTCCACATACAGTTTAGCTTGAAGAGCAGAAATATATAAAAAAGCAGCACTTTTCAAATGAGGAATGCAGGTCAAAAAACTGTACGTAAGGAATTGGTGAGAGAACACCTAACTGTTCTGAAAGAGTTCAAGTCTTTGGGACTGGATGGTTTACACCCCAGGTGCTAAAGAAGCTGGCAGACATGATCTCAGAACCACCAAATGAAATCTTTCAGAGATTCTGGAACATAGGGGAACTGTCAGAGAACTGTCAGAGAGTTTATGTGGTTCCAATATTTAAAAAAGTGAAAACGATGGACCCAGGAAACTACAGACCAATCACCCTGTTCTATGTTCCAATATCTGCAAAAATTCTGGAAAAAGTAATCAAACAGCATGTTTGTGAGCACATAAAATTGAATAAGGTGATCACTAGAAACCATCATGGGCTTATTAAGAACAGGTCATGTCAAATAAATATTGCCTTCTTTGATAAAGTGACTAAATTAGTAGATCAAGGAAATGTTGTGGATAGAGTATACTTAGATTTCAGCAAGTGATACTTTGGTAAACTAGACCATAGCTTACTTCATTGTAAGATAGAACAATGTGGGATAGACAGTAGCACTCCACATGGATTTGCAGTTAGCTGACCAACCACACTCAATGTATGGTCCTCAATGGAACTACATCTTGGTGGAGGAAAACATGCAGTGGGGACAATGGACAGCCATCTGTCTGAAATGGTATAGGGTCTTCTGCTTGAGCAGGGGGTTGGACTAGAAGACCTTGGAGGTCCCTTCCAACTCTGTTATTCTATATTCTAAATTTGGACATTTTATTTTGTGGGCAAAATTTCAGTTGCTGACACTTCAGAAGGTAGATTCAAGATTGAAAAGGATGTTGACATTGGGCCCTCTCCAACAAGATGCAGTTCAGTGATGAGAAAAGTAAGGTCCTGAACCTCAGCAGGAAAAGTCAGGTGCATAGGTACAGAATAGGCAGAATGTGGCTCAATAGAAGTAATTGTGAGAGGAATCTAGGTGTCCTGATGGACCAATACTTAAAATATGAGTCAGCAGTATGCTGCAGCTACCATAAAACCAATGCAGTCCTGGACTGCATCAACAGGGGGATAGCATTCTTTTTTTATTCCAGAATATACCGATAAAATTAGATCAAGAGTATTTTAGAAATTTGAACAAAATGATAGCTAAATTTATCTGGCAAGGGAAAAGACCCAGAATTAAATTAAAATTATTGAAAGAAGCGAAAGAAAGAGGAGGATTTGGCTTACCAGATTGGGAAGGATACTATCATGCTGCCGTGCTCACATGGGCGAGAGATTGGATAAATTTAAAAAATAAGAGAGTATTAGCACTGGAAGGACATGATATACAAGCAGGGTGGCATGCTTTTTTATGGGACGACAAACATAAATCTCACCAGTACTTCCAAAGGCCCCACGTTAGGCGAGCCATTTTAGCAGTATGGACAAAAATAAAACAACAGATCTATAGGGAAATCCCTGTCTGGTTCTCATCATTAGAGGCAGTGGTACACCCAAAGTTCATGAATTTGGGGAAAGTAACTACGTATAGAGATATTTTAAATGAAGAAGGGGATATAAAATCTAGGAAAGAGTTACAAGAGGAAGGGATTGAACTGGAATGGTGGGCATATCTGCAGATTAAATCACGATATTTAAAAGATAAGAAAGAATGGGGTATTGAGAAGGAACTAATGGTGACAGATAAAATTTTGCTAGGACCAGATGATAGGATGATAAAGAAAATTTACCAATACCTATTAGAATATACAATGGCAGAAGAACAAGTCAAGGAAATGATGGTTATTTGGGCTCAAAATTTTGGATATAACATTAATTTGGATAAATGGCAAGAGTTATGGGATAGGAATAGAAAATTGACCTTGGCTACAGCCTATAAAGAAAATTTATATAAAATGTTTTACAGGTGGCACATCCCGCCAACAAGATTAGCGAAAATGGATAAAAAACTTTCAGCGCAATGTTGGAAATGTAAAATAGCGAAAGGTTCCTACTATCATATGTGGTGGTTGTGTAAAAAAGCAAGGGAATTTTGGCATCAGTTTAAGACATGGCTAGAAGAGATATTAAACAAAGACATAGATATGAAACCAGAATTCCTCTTACTAGGAATCATCAATGAGAAATATGAAAAAGGACAGATATATTTAATTCTACATATAATAACTGCAGCAAGACTGATCTATGCGCAATACTGGAAAAATGAAAAAATTTCATTGGAAGAATAATGAAAAAAAATTGACGTGCAGAAATGGACAGACTAACATTAGAGATGAAAGACAAGGGGGACACGGAATACTTTGAAATATGGGATAAATTTTATCAATGGATAGAAAGGAAAAAAAGAAATTAAATAAGGTTCAGATATGTAAATAAATAATGATGAGGGACACATATGTAAGATCAAAATAGCAATGTATGTTGAGCAATAACAGTATTTGTTGTTATATAAATATTATGTAAAGAATTGACCACACAGGATGGTCACACTGTGTCCAATGTTTTTAATGTTTGCTTAAATAAAAGAAATTTTTATATAAAAAAAACAAAAACAACAACAACAGGGGGATAACATCAAGATCATAAGAAATGATAGCACCATTCTATACCACACTGGTGAGGCCACATTTGGACTGCATCCAGTTCTGCTCAGCACAATACAAAAAAGATGCTGAAGCCCTGGAAAGAGCAACGAAGATAATAAGAGGTCTGAAGGCTTTGAATTGTTTGCTTGACTTTTTTTGGTTTCTTGCATATTGAAATACACTTTTAAAAATTATTTTTGGCATTTGTTACAAGACTTAGTTCATTCTGAACCTTAGCTTTCCTGACTTGCAGATTTAGGCTATTTGCTGGTATTCTGTTTTAGTTATGTGCCCTCTTTCCATTTTTTTATACTTATTTCTCAGTTTATCAGAAAGTTCTTTATGTAACCATGCTAGTTTCAACTGGGGTCTCTTGTTTTTTTCCTCTGTAGCATCATGTTAGACTGGGCTTTTATAATCTCATTTTTCAGAATTTTCCAAGCATCTTGGGTTGCTTTTTCTCCTAAGATTTCTATCCATGGAATTAGTTTCCATCCATTATTCCTTGTCTGGCCTTCAGATGCTTTGGAAAACAGGTTGACCCCCTCCTCTCTGTGGCAGCCCCTCAAATATTGAACACTGCTATCATGTCTTTCCTGGTCCTTCTCTTCACTAGACTAGCCATGCCCAGTTCCTGCAACCGTTCATCGTATATTTTAGCCCCCAGTCCCCTAATCATCTTGGTTGCTCTTCTCTGCACTCTTTCTAGAGTCTCAACCAGGGGTGAAATCCAGCAGGTTCTGACAGGTTCTGGAGAACCGGTAGCAAAAATTTTGAGTAGTTCGGAGAACCGGCACATACCACCTCTGGCTGGCCCCAGAGTGGGGTGGGAATGGGGATTTTGCAGTATCCTTCCAATAGAGTGGGGTGGGAATGGAGATTTTGCAGTACGTTCCCCTGCCACGTCCACCAAGGCACACCATGCCCACCAAGCCATGCCCACAGAGCCGGTAGTAAAAAAAAAAATGGATTTCACCACTGGTCTCAACATCTTTTTTATAGTGTAGTGATCAAAACTGGATGCAGTATTCTAGGTGTGGTTTTACTAAGGCTTTATAGAGTAGTATTAGTACCTCATGTGATCTTGATTGAATCCCTTTGTTAATGCAACTTAGGATTGCATTGGCTTTTTTGGCTGCTGCCGCACACTGTTGGGTCATATTTAATTGGTTGTCCACTAAGACTCCAAGATCCCTCTCACAGCCACCACTATTGAGCCAGGTTTCACCCAGTCTATATGTGTACCTTTGGTTTTTCTTGCCTAAGTGTAAGACTTTACTTTTCTCTACATTGAATTTCATTTTGTTAGATAGGGCCCAGTGTTCAGGTCTGTCAAGTCTGGATCTTGAGCCTACCATCTAGGGTGTTGGGTATTCCTGCCAGCTTAGTATAATCCACAAATTTGGTAAGTTCCTCTTCTATTCCCTCATCTAAGTCATTTATGAAGATATTGAAGAGTACTGGGCCTGAGCCTTGTGGTACCCCACTGCTTACTTCCCTCCATGTAGAGGACTACTCATTGAGTACGGTTTGTCAACCAGTTACAAATCCATCTGATGATGCTATCTATCCCACTTTTTTCTAGCTTACCAAGAAGTAGGTTGTGGTCTACTTTGTTGAATGCCTTGCTGAAGTCTAAGTATTGTCAGATCCTAAAGAGTGATCGTGCCATTCAGTTGAGAGAAGGGGGGGCCTTGGGTTTGATTTATTAGCATTGCCTGTGTCAATTGACAATTTACAATCCATGCCCGGGCGCCAAACATCCTGAGATCTCTTCACTTTTGGAGAAGGTTTATGAGGGGCAATGTGGGATGTTTCACTTCAATGGATAACAGAAGATGGGCAGAGAAATGTATGTTTATCCGGTTCGCAGAGCAGTTGATAAAGAAAACATTTTCACACTGGTGTATTGGCTAGAATCTGCATGCTGGCTAATGGGGGGGGTCGCTGACAATTTACAATCCATGCCCGGGCGCCAAACATCCTGAGATCTCTTCACTTTTGGAGAAGGTTTATGAGGGGCAATGTGGGATGTTTCACTTCAATGGATAACAGAAGATGGTCAGAGAAATGTATGTTTATCCGGTTCCCAGAGCAGTTGATAAAGAAAACATTTTCACACTTGTGTATTGGCTAGAATCTGCATTCTGGCTAATGGGAGGGGTCTCTACTGCTTTAACTCTACCTGCTTTGCCTAAGGGTATTCAGACGTTGCTTTTAATGGAATGCTTTCACTTCTGCTTAATAAAAGATCCTTTTGCACTACATTGGCTCCGAAGTTC
>QLTV01001461.1:52906-63954 GCA_003457575.1 Thermophis baileyi
AACTTAGACTGTCTACTGTCGACCTCACCCCATTCCTAAGAGGTCTGTAAGGGGCGTGCATAAGCACACCAGCGTGCCTACCGTCCCTGTCCTACTGTCCTATTGTCCTCATCTATCTGTATTCACTTTGATTATGTTTATGTTTATACCTATACCTGCTATCTTGTTTGACAAATAAATAAATAAATAAATAAATAAATAAATAAATAAATAAATAAATAAATAAATAAAATAAAATAAAAAGGTTGAGAACCACTGCAATAGAGGAATACCACACTGGAGGTGGTTACTGAACCAACTAGCTGACCCCACTTCCCCCCTGCACTTCCTGCTCCCCATCCACTCATATTTTAACTCATATTACTTTACTTTTGTTTATATTTATTGTTTTCATTGCTTTGCTACTGTTTGTTTTCATTTTTTTTATCATTTTCTCTGCTTTCCTGTTCTAAACCACAGTGAGATGGACAGCAAATAAATTTAACAAACAAACAAACAAATGAACAAATAAATAAATAAATAAATTTAACAAATAAATAAATAAATAAATATCCAACACACACCCAGGGCAACCTGCAACCGACACAGACATTGGCTTCCTCTCTTTCTTGTCATCTAAAATATCAATGTCTATGATAGGATTGCCCAATTAGAATCAGCTCAGGTTATTATGTTTACCACGTACACCATAGATATGTTACAATTTGCATCAGATCCCATGCATTCTTTTTTTTAAAAAAAAATGTTTTTTTATACATTTTTTTTCTTCTTTAAAATACATAAATGCTTAATGAACAGTGTATTGTCTGGAGCTATTTGTTCATACAAAATATTAATAAACTAGTAATGAGAATAGTATTAATATTAACAACCATAATTAAAATAATAATTGCTTATTTATACTAAAATTCTTACATTATTTACTTATAATATGCAATACTAATAGTACTGGTAATAATGATACTAATAATAATAACTGTAATATTAATACTGATGTTTGCTTATGTATAATACAATTTCTTGCATTCTTTTCTTATATATATTATTAATCTTTCATCTTCTAGTTTCCACCTCTTTTATCCAACCATTGATAGAACATATCCCATGTTGAAAAGTATTCTGTTTCCACAAGAATTGGACAAGATTTTGCAGGGCACAGAGGAAAAATTGATAAGAAAACTATACAATTACTTATTGAGATTTAAAATGGAAGAAGAAACAGTAAAGGAAACCATGATAACCTGGGCAAAAAAATTTGGCTATACCATAGAACTAGATAACTGGGAAAAATTGTGGGGAAAAAATTACAAATTGACAATGTTGGCAGCATACAGAGAAAACCTATACAAAATGTTCTACAGATGGCATTTACCCCCAGCGAGATTAGCAAAAATGTTTTCAAATAGATCACCGGAATGCTGGAAATGTAGACAGGACCAGGGAACATACTATCACATGTGGTGGACGTGCTCAGTAGCAAAAAAATATTGGATAAGAATAAGAAAGTGGCTAGAGCAAATAACCAAACAACAAATAGAGTTAAAACTGGAGCTATTCTTACTAGGCATATTAACAGGGAATTATGACCAAAAAACAAACAAACCAATATCTAATGCTACATGTAATAACAGCGGCCAGAATTGTTTATGCGCAAAATTGGAAAAATGGAAATATACCGTCAGAGGAAACTGTAATAAAGAAAGTGTTAGAGTGCGCCGAGATGGATAGGTTGACAATGGAAATAAAAGATAGAGGAGAAACCGGATATTATTTGATTTGGAATGAATGGTACAACTGGCTAGATAATAGAGTAAAGATTAGGAAATTAATAAGGAAAGATGAGTAAGGAACTAGAAAATAGGAATAAATATAAATATAAAGATAGATGAAGAATATGTAGTATTATAGTATGATAAGATGTGATATAAAACGTAAAATGTAAAAAATACTTAGAGTAATAACCATGCATTGTGTACATATTAGTATATTAGCATATTAGCATATATAAAGGAATACATATATATATATATATATATATATATACATAAATAAGTAGCTTTGCATTACAGGTAGTCCTTGACTTTCAACAGCAATTGTGCCATTGTTAACTGAGCCCCATGGTCATTAGGCGATTGCCTGTAGCTTCCTGCAACTGAAATCAAGGGGCAAGCTGGAAGGACGTTAGCTCTCATCAGCTAGCCACACCCTTATGGGATTAGAAACACTTGCCTAACAAGGCAAGTGGCCCAGGTTCTAATCCCGTAAGGGTGTGGCTAGCTGATGAGAGCTAAATAGCTTGAAATAGATCTATACTAGTCTCCCTTTATTTATGTAAAAATATGTAAGAATACATATATATATATATATAGACATAGGGGAAAATGTATTTATATTGGATGTATACTGATACTGAAGTGTTGCAAAGATGAAAATTGTGATATAAAATGGAAAAAACTGCTTAATAAAAATTATTTAAAAAAAGAAAAGTATTCTGTTTCTTTATCCTTTATAATTAATGTTAATCTATCCATCTCTGCGCAGTCTAATATTTTTCTAATTATACCTTCATCTGTAAGTGTGTCTTCATTTTTCCAATGTTGTACAAATACAATTCTCATTGCCATCAACACATGTATTATTAAATATGTAGTCCCTTTGTTATAATTTTCTGGTAATATACCTAACAGAAATATTTCTGGTTTTAAATCTATGTGTTGTTTTGTCATTTTCTCTAACCATGTACATGTACTCTCGTCCAGAATGTTTTTGCTTTTGGACAAGTCCACCACATATGGTAGTAGAAACCCAGTATTTGGTTACATTTCCAACATTTTGCGGACATATTTTTAAACTTCTTTGCTAGTCTTGCTGGTGGCAAATGCCACCTATAAAACATTTTATACAGGTTTTCCTTGTAAGTAGTTGCCATTGTTAATTTGTAATTTCTATCCCAAAGCTTTTGCCATTTGTCTAATTCTATGGTATATCCAAAGTTTTTTGTCCATGCTATCATCGTTTCTTTCACCTGTTCATCTTCCATTTTATAACTTAACAGATAATTATATATTTTTTTAATTAATTTTTCATCCGTCCCTAAAAATATCTGATCAAGTACTGTTGGCTCTTTATAGAATCCATGTGTTTTTGCATCTTTCACATATCTTGATTGTATTTGCAAATATGGCCACCATGCTAGGTCTATTCCTTGGTTTTGCAATTCCTGTGTCGTTTTTAGTTCCCCAACTTAAGATGTCTTTATATGTTACTATTCTTTCCAAGTTAATAACATTTGGATGTATCAGTGCTTCCATCATAGAAAGCCAGACTGGTATTTTCTTATAATTTTTTGTTTTAACTTTTTCCCACACTAGGAGTAATGCATTTCTTACATAATGTCCTTGGAAGTATCTGTGTATTTTATTTTTCTCATAACACAAAAAAGTATGCCACCATTTCTCCAGATCTCGTTTAATTTGTTGTATTAATTTTGTATAATTATCTTCTTTAATTGTTGCACATCTTGCTGTTAAGTAGATTCCTAAATATTTTACTTTCTTCACCACCTGAAGATTTATTTTTTTAGCCAATTCATTTTTCTGTTTATCTGTAAAGTTTTTGTATTTTCATTTTTCTTTGTTTATTTTCAATCCTGCCACTTCTCCATATTCTTCTATTTTTCTTATTAGCTTGGGGCCATAAAATAAATACCAGGTAATCCGCGAATGCTTGTAATTTATATTTTTCTTTGATTTCCATCCCTTTTATATCTGAGTCTTGTCTAACATTTCTATTTAGCACTTCTAATGTTATTATAAATAATAATGGGGATAATGGACATCCTTGTCTTGTACGCTTTCTTATATTGAAATTCTCTGTCAAGTCCCCATTCACAATCACTTTTGCTGTTTGTCTGGAATATATTGTCTGAATCATATTTATAAATTTTTCACCAAAGTTCATAAATTTTAATTGTTGTAGCATAAATTGCCAATTTAAATTATCAAATGCTTTTTGTGCATCTAAAAAAATCAACGCCATTTGTTTTTCTGAGTGCACTTCATAGTATTCCAATGTATCTAAAATGATTCTCACATTATTTTTAATTTGTCTTTTCGGTAAAAATCCATTTTGATCTGAATGTATAAATTCATTCAAATGCCTTTTAAGTCTTTCCGCTATTATTGAAGCAAATATTTTGTAGTCTACATTTAATAGTGAAATTGGCCTATAATTCTTTATTTGAGTTAAATCCAAATCTTCTTTTAGAATTAGCATAATATTTGCTTCCCCCCAAGTCTTTGGTATCTTAGCTTCTAACAATGCTTCATTGTAAACCTCTAACATTGATGTACTTAATACATCTTGTAAATATTTATAAAATTCTGCCGGCAGTCCATCTGGCCCTGGTGTTTTATCATTTTTTTGTCTTTTAATCACCTCTATCAATTCCATCATTGTTATTTTTTCATTTAACATAGTTTTCACCATTTCAGGTACTTTTGGTAATTCTGCTTTTCCTAAATATTGCAATATTTTTTCCTCTGGCACTTTTTCTTGGTCATATAATTTTCTGTAAAAGTTCTGAATTGTTTTCTTTTTACTCTCATTTTGGTACTGTAGGTCTCCCTTCTCATTTACAATTTGCTTATCAGTTTCTTCTCTTTTTCCTTTTTCAACTTGTATGCTAACCATCTTCCCGGTTTATTTGCGTTTTCAAAAAAAATTGTTTTGATCTTTTAATTTGTTGTGCCAAACCTTCCTTTTCCATTAGATTTATGTTTTATTGTTTCCATTTGTAGTTTTAAATTTCTTTTCTGCAGATCAGTTTCCAGTCTTTTATACTCTTGTTCTAGTATCTGTTGATGTTGTTTCTTCTTCTTATTTTTTCTCGCTGTATAGGTTATGGCTAACCCCCTAACATATGCTTTGGCTGTATCCCATACATTTTGTAATGAGGTCTCTTCTTTTTTATTCACTTTGAAGAAGAATTCCATTTCTTGTTCTATTGTTTTAATACATTCTTTACCTTTTAATATCGAATAATTCAGCATCCATCTCACCTTTTTCTTTTGTCCCTTCCAATTCACTTTTATGGTCAGCCCATAAGTTCATTTCTATCTCTATCTCTTGCAGATTTGTGCTCAATTCCGGGGACATCCATATCATGTCAATTCTGGACCATGATTGGTGTCTATTTGAGTAAAATGTATACTGATTTTTCTCTAGGTTTCTCTCCATGTATCCTGTATACTTATTTCTTCTGCCATTTTGAAGAAAGTCCCAGGAAGAGTCCTCCTTACTTTTTTACCTTTTTTACTACTTTTATGGTCCAATTTTGTATCTACAATTGCATTAAAGTCTCCTATCATACATACATTTTCATAGTCCATTTCAATTATTTTCTTATGCAATTTTATATAAAATTCTTCTTGTTTGTTATTTGGTGCATAAATTGTTATCAGAAGTATCTTTCTTTGATTTATTACTAACTCCACCATCAAAATTCTCCCTTCTTCATCTGTATAAATTTGTTTGGCATTTATTGTTTCCTTGATGTATAAAACCACCCCTCTTTTATTTTCTTTTGTTTTGCTAATGAAGAATAAACTTTCCCAATCTTGGGGTATTCCAATAGTTTACTATGTTGGGTTTTAATGTGAACTTCTTGGAGACAAATTATATCTAATTTCAATTTTTGTAGGCGTGTAAAAAAAATCCCTTTTCATAGGAGAATTCAATCCATTTATATTAACTGAGAACAGTTTAGTTTCAGCTTCCATCTCCATCACTTATATATAAGTCTTGCTCTCCTAGTTGTTTTTATTTCTCTCTGGTCTTTTGCTCTTACTCCTTCTCATTCTGCTCGCTCTATTTTCTCAGCCTCACTTTCTTCTTGTTGTATGTTTATTTCTTCTCTTGTTTCTTGTATTCTATTTCTTCTCTTGTTTCCTGTCCCTCGTTTCCACAGAAATGGTAGTCATAAAATTCTACCGCCTTGTCTAACATATCCAATCTGTATCTTTTTTCATTCCAAATTACTAATATCCCCTCAGGTACCAACCATCTAAAATTTATATTGTACTTAATTTCCCAGTCAGGAATTGGTATTGTTTCCTTAAACCTCTAACTCTTCTCAGAACCTGTTTCAGAACTACAATTTCTTTTCCTTTGTATTGCAATGGTTCATCTCTTGCCTTTTTAAGTACTTCTTCTCTTGTTGATTTTTTAATAAATCTCACATGGACCTCTCTTGGAAGCTTACGTCTTTTCGCATAGCTCATGTGTATTCTGAATATTTCATCCACCTCATTATCCATCTCCTGTTTATTTAAATTTAAAGCCTCTGCTAATAGCTCTATCACCATACCTAGAAGGTCTTCTCATTTTTCTTCTTCAATATTTTGGAATCGTAAATAATAAGCCATCTTCTCCATTTCAAGCATTATTACTGAATCTGTAAGCTGTTTATTTTCTTGTGTCAGTCTTTGATTTAGATTTCATCTACATTTTTTCCTTCTTGTTCTGATTTCTCCTCTATTTTCTGAATCCTTTGTTCATTCTTTGTTATCATTTGCTGAAAATTCCCTATTCTTTCATCCAAATTGTGCATTTTTCCTTCATCTCTCCCATACCCACTTTTCATTTCTCCCAACTCATTTTTCATCTCTCCCAACTAATTTTTCATCTCAGTGTGATTTTTTTGTCATAGCATCATTTGTAATTGAGAGGTATTCATTTTCTCTTGTTGTAGCATGGTATCTATAGATCTTTGACTTGATGGGCTGGAGATCCCATGCATTCTGAAGAGCATGTTAGGGATTTATGGTTCAGTAAGGGAATAGCTGGTGGACAGACCTAGGTCAGTTTTAGATTGGAAAACCAATGCACATTACTGTTACAATGGTTTGACAGAATCACTGGATACCATACTTTTCAGAGTATAAGATGCACTTCCCCCCCCTAAAAGTGGGTGAAAATTGTGGTATGTCTTATACACCGAATGTTTCTGAAGCCACACCCACTCACCAGCCCCCACCCTTCGGCCATTTTTGGCCTCCACGTATCACATTTTCGGCCTCCACACCAGCCGAAAATGCGACACACAGAGGCCAAAAACGGGCTGTGCGGAGGCCGAAAACGCAACACACGGAGGCCAAAAACGTGATGCGCAGAGGTGGCGATGGGCTCTGGTGATCCTGGCAGCCTGGAACAGGTCTAAAATGGAACATGCGGAGGCCAAAAATGCGATGCGCGGAGGCGGCGATGGGCTCTGGCAATCCCCACAGCCTGGAACAGCTGATTGGCGGTATTCCGGAAGGCCCATCCAACCGCCAATCAGCTGTTTGTGCTAAATCAGGCTGCAATAATGTGCTGAAGCTGGCCAGGCTGTTTGCTGTTTGCTGCAAGGATGTTAGCCAGATGAATACCAATGGATGCTGGTAGGCAGAGGCAGATTTTTTTTTCTTGTTTTCCTCCCCAAAAACTCCAGAGGATCTTATACTCTGAACGATACAGTATATCAGATTGGTTTCCTGAATGCTGCTGGGAGATTTATTCCTTGAATCTCAGCAACATTGTTGAGTATGTTTCATTGGCAAAGACATCATTCGGTATTTTCGACTATGCAAATTATAATTAATCAGAAAGATACTTTGAACACCCCCCTTCTACTACAACAAAGAATTGATCATTTATTGCAGCTGAACCTGCACATCCCCAGCAAAGTTTTCCAACCTCTTACACTTTGAATCTGAGAGTTTTATGGAGGAAGCTTGTTTCAAATCAATCCTGCCATTAGTTTCTAAGATAAGTTATAAGGTAACCCATTATCTTTCTTACTCCCCACTTATTGGTATTATTATTATGATGATTATCATTATTCTGTTCTTTGCATGTACACTGAGAGTTTTTTCTTTCGGCATTCCTTGTGTGTCAGTATTAAATTCAATTCAGCATAACTAAAAAGGTTTACAGATTATAATAGAGTTTCCATGAATTTAAAAAATATCAACAGAATCTTTAAACCCCAGGTGACAAGTTACTTTGACAATATATAATGAACTGTTGCAAACTATGTATTTTTTGTGAAATTCAGTCTTTTCCTAAACAATTCTACAGGATAGGAATAAAAAATAACCATAATGTGAATGAACCTACTTTTCTGGGGTTATTTAATACAAACTCCAGCCCATGACTTCCATTATTGCTTTTCCTAGGCTGATATAAGAAGCTGCAGTATTGTCTATGGAGATTCCCAGTTCATCCAGGCCATAGTTGTCCCAAAGCTGCTTTTTCAAAAGGCAACTGGACATTCTGTGTTTTTTCTCTTGAAAATGTTTTGCTTCTCATCCAGAACTGAAGATGCTTCTTGAATGAGAAGTGAGATGTCTTCAAGAGAAAAAACACAGAAAGTCCAGTTGCCTTTTGAAAAAGCACCTTTGGGACAAGCTGCAGTATGTCAGGCTTGGTATCATGCTATAGAGTTTATGTAACTTTTGCTTGCACCTCTGTAAAGTGATAGCTTGCTTTATACAGTGTGTTAGGACATGGTCTTATTTTCAAAAATACATTGAATCACATACAACTTGAAATAGGAGAGGGGGGAGGGAGGGAGGGAGGGAGGGAGAGAGAGAGAGAGAGAGAGAGAGAGAGAGAGAGAGAGAGAGAGAGAGAGAGAGAGAGAGAGAGAGAGAGAGAGAGAGAGAGAGAGAGAGAGTCTTTGATCAGTTTTTGGCTTCTGTCAACTGCCTATGCAAGTCCCTGCACTTTTCTTGTGAACTTTTTCATAAGTTACTTGCCATTGCCTCCTTCCTAGGTATCAGAAACACACACAGAGAGAGACTGGCCCAAGATCACCTTTCTACCTTACTGTCTCAGAAAAGCAATTGTTTGTTACATTCCTTTCTGGGTGTGCAACCATATCTTCTCTTTCTTTCCATCTTTCCAAGTAGTCTATGCATTATCTGTCCAAAGAAGGATAATTTAAGCCTGATAATCTGTGCCTTGAGTGAAAACTGTGCATTAGTTTGTTAAAGCATGAAAAAGCATCTATATTCAGCACTTGCAAAAAGATTTAAAACAAAAATTTCCATTCTTATTAGTCCATTGTCAATAACTTATAAACCTTCCTTTACTATCATGGTTAAAATACCTTAGAGATTTGCCTTGTATGATACAGGTTTGTACCTAAGGAAATTGGGATGGGTGGAATGTTGCGGAGATAAATAATTAGAGGTGAAATGAATCTTGTTTCCCTGCCCTCAATCCTCATGAATAAGACCGGAGTCCAGTGAAAGAAGTAAAAGTATTTCACCCCCTTTATTAATAGCACGAGATGAAGCTATAAGCAGCTATTATGAGCAAATTAGTATTATGGAAGAGACACTGCATAAGGCACAAGATCATGTCACCTCTAATTATTTTTCTCCGCAACATGGAAGGAGGAAGGGGAGGAGAAAGACTACTTTTTCTACTGCACAAGGAAAATGTGCCTGGAAGTCATGTTTGCAACCGTCCAGTAAATATCCCAGTATGTTGGCATTCTGTCCCCACATCTTTCCATGTTGCAAAAAGTGATACTGGAAAAGGTAATCAAAAAACAGAAAGAGATTTTTAAAACAATGCAAAAATTATAGAAGGAATGGTGATCTCTACTCTAAACTAAATCTTAAAGCCCATCTGTGGTTCTTCAACAAATAACAACAAAGTTGCTCAGGAATAACCAAAAGAGCAAAAACACAAACAGTGGGAATAAATAGAAAGACGCTAGATTAATTGCATGTTTTCCTCACCTCTTTCTTTGCGCCATTAACTGCAACCTGCTCAGAAGTATCTTGGATGCCTGGAGAAATACTATTGTTCCCTGGGACGTTAACATCTCCCACCGAAAAAACAGGAAACAGGGGCCTGAGAAATCGGAACTCGCTACCTAAGGATCCACCAGTCAAACAAACATCATAACGGTAAGTCCTGGAAAGCGACCCATTCTGTGAATCAGCACAGTTCTCTGGAGTATCAGCACTGGCAGGTGGGAAGTGAGGATGAGTAGCAGGAAATTGGCTTTGAGGATCCTTCTTGAACACTTTGACCACAATAAACACAGCAATACAGACCAGGAACACAAAGGAGACTGCAGCCAAGCAGATCACCAAATACTTGGTCAAGGTTTTATCTTCTTCTGGTTCTTGCACACTGACATCCACCCTCCTCAGAAAGGGATCCGAAAAGCCATCCACAAGAAGAACATTAAGCAATGTCGTGCTGGTCTGTGGAGGAAGACCGTTGTCTCTGACCAGTATCACCAGCCTCTGCTTGTTTGTGTCTCGCTCATTCAAGGCTCTCCTGGCTTTCACTTCCCCATTCTGTGCTCCTATGCTGAAAAGGGCTGGGTCCGTGGCCTTCAGCAATTCATAGGAAAGCCAAGAGTTTTGGCCAGAATCTGCATCCACTGCAACCACCTTGGTGACCAGATAACTGGCCTCGGCTGACTTGGGAAGCAGCTCATTGCATGGGGATGTGTTGTTCTGGAGGGGATACAGGAAGAAAGGAGCATTGTCATTGTTGAATTCGCGCGGGCAGGCTGACAGGAACGGAGTCAGACACGTTAGAAGTGCAAGGCTTCTTTTATTCAGCACCCAAGAGGCAGAACAGCAGGCAAGCGGCTTGACAGCTCCTTTTATATCGGAGCTGTCAAACGGCTAGCCAATCCCGGGCTACTGTTTTCTCGCCCGGCTGCTGCTCGCGTAGGAGCCAATCAGAGGCGAGCAAATTGTCATTGTTGAATTCGCGCGGGCAGGCTGACAGGAACGGAGTCAGACACGTTAGAAGTGCAAGGCTTCTTTTATTCAGCACCCAAGAGGCAGAACAGCAGGCAAGCGGCTTGACAGCTCCTTTTATATCGGAGCTGTCAAACGGCTAGCCAATCCCGGGCTACTGTTTTCCCGCCCGGCTGCTGCTCGCGTAGGAGCCAATCAGAGGCGAGCAGCAGCCGCGCGGTCGTAACTATGAGGACTTAACACCCGTCACCCCCCGGCTCGCACATGCGTAGC
>QLTV01001461.1:68334-79624 GCA_003457575.1 Thermophis baileyi
GGCTGTCAGCACAAAAGGGAGATTCATCTCAACGGAGCAGACTGTTTTGCTGTTGTCTCCAGAGTCTTGGTCTCTCACACTGAAGAGGGCCACCATTGTGTCCGGGGGAGAGTCCTCCTTTAAAGTGCTGATCAGAGATATGATGGACACTTCTGGGGGGTTGTCATTCTCATCTTCAACCTCTATCAGTATCTTGTTCTGCCCTGGAAGCCCCCCTCCATCTGTTGCTCTGATGCTCATGCTATAACTCTTTTCTTTTTCATAATCAATCTGTCCCCAAACAGTTATTTCACCAGTAATTTCATTTAAATAAAACAAATTATTTATTCTTTCAGGCAGTTGAAGAAATGAGTAGAGTATCTGTGCATTTGAACCCAAATCCAGATCTGTAGCTTCCACCTTAATCACAAGAGTGCCCTTAGGGAGATTCTCCTTTATTCTTGCCTTATATTCAGACTTACTGAACAGAGGAAAGTTATCATTATGATCCAGAACATTAATATTAATTTGAACTGTGCCGGTTTTCTTTGGAACTCCTCCATCAATAGCCATTAGAATCAATTCAAGGTGTGCCACCCTCTCCCTATCTAATGTTTTCTTCAAAACAAGGTATATGTTGTCTTTTCTATCTTTATTCTTTTGTACTTCAAGCTGAAAATGCTCATTGGGACTAAGAGTATAATTTTGGATGCTATTATTTCCCAAGTCATCATCCTGAGCTAATTCTAAGGGAAATATCATATTTATTGGAATATTTTCAGGAATGTCCACCTTAACTTCGTTTTTCCAAAATTTGGGTGCATTGTCATTCACATCTTCTATCTTGATTTCAATATTAAAGATATCTAAGGGGTTTTCCATAACAAGCTGAGAAAGAAGTAGACAAGGATCATTCTGGCCACATAAAGCTTCTCTGTCTGTTTTATCATTAATCAACAGATTCCCAGTATGAATATCAAGGTGGAAGTATTCCTGAGTGCCCTCAGCAACTAAATGTGCTTTGCGTGTGGAGAGCTCCCCTGTTTTCAGTTTCAATTCCTTGAGCACATTAGCCACCAGAAACCCCTTTTTCTTTTCTTCAGGGACAGAAAAGCGAATTGAAGCACACATTACTCTAAGGAATGAGAAAGAGAGAAGGACATACAGACCTTGCCTTTTCCAAAAGCAATTCTCCATGATTCCAGTCTCTTCTTTGTAAGCTCAAATTCTGCCCCAAAATTCAGTCTTTCTTTCCTTCCTTTATGATTTAATTGTTCAAATCATATTTAAATGTTCAGTCTTTTGCCATCTTATAATCTGCATGTGTTTCAGGACAAAAGAATCACATCCCTTTCTTTTTCAATTTTCTTTTACTAGGTTTCTTCTCCCAATGTTGATCAAGATGCAGAACAGACTAATTTTCTTTGTTAATACCGCCACCATGTGGTCAACCAGGCAAAAATGTATTTTAACTTGGTCAGTTGCTTTGCTGTTGTGACTTCCCAACTTACTGTCCCAGAAAAGCAATTCTTTCGTTGCTTTCCTTACTGTAATTGGGCCATAAATACACTGTAAGCTGTAAACTTTCTAGCATGATCAGGTGTTCTCTTACCATTTTCTTGCCTATTTTAATTTGTATTACTTGTCTGTCCTTTATGGTTCTGTTTTTGGCAGGTTGTGTTCTGACCCAGCCTTAGCAGAAGCAAGAAACAGACTTCTTGTCACGAAAACCCCCTCTTTATTTACCTCTTGTGAATTAATGACATTCACCCACCGAAAAGTCCAAGCAAGAGTCCTGCAAGGAGTTAAATGCAGCAACAGACCTTATCGGTTCCTTGCGATAATTGCAAGGCCATGGGCTCCCAGCTTAAAGGCTGCAAATTAGTTCAGGCAAGCAGTCTTTGATGCACAAAACACAATGAGCAAAATCTTCAGAAATATAAACTGTTGTCTCCTACGACAACCATTCCCCTTTCCTTCTATTTATTACCCAGCCAGGGAGGGGCCATTCAGCGTCCACATGTACTTTGCTTCCCGAGTCAACTCCTTGTCCTCCGTTGTTCACTTCTCCTAACTGCTCTGCGCATACGTGCACCTGGAACAGGCCCCAGCTGTTCTTCCTCCTAACGCATCTCAGCTTCCAAAGGCAGCTGCCTCTCCGGTGGCTGGGAAATGTCAGATGGCCCTGGCTCTATCTCTGTGTCTGACACAGAGCATCCATCAGAGCCTTCCCAAGACTCCAGAACTGGCCCAAGTTCCTCCCCAACCTCCTCATCGTCCGAGTCTGCCGCCAGCTCTGTTGGCAGCTGGCAGACCACAACAGGTTGGGCTATTTTTTCCTTTTGCATGAAGACAGATACAGAGAAAGAATTAAGCAGCTCTACTTTTTCCCTGCTGCCCATCACTTCCTTGCCATCTTCTTCCATTAGTGGACCAATTGTTTCTTTGACATTTTACTTGTTTTTCACATGTTGAAAGAAACTTTTTTTAATTATATTTGACATTTGCTTCATTCTCAGCTTTAGCTTTCCTGACCTCAGCTTTGTAGATTCGAGGTATATGTTGGTAGTTTCTTGTCTCTCAATTTTTTATACCGATAATAGGCAGTAAATATCCCTGTACATTGGCATCCTATCCCCACATCTTTCCATGTTGCAGAAAGTGCAATTTTTCACTGACAACCTCTGCATTATTCAAATCTTCAGCTGTTACATACCCCTTCTTTAGCAATTTAGCAGGTGTTCCTTTGTGCTATTGCTTTCCTCTTTCCAGGATAAATGCCAATGTAGAAACTAAAATAAATAGAAAACCAATACAAATTTCTCAATACATTACTCTAAATAAACATGTTCTCTGGAAATTCATAGAAATGTACCTTAATACACATTCTGAGTCATTCAAACTGTATAGGTTTATAACTTAATTACGTTAATAATTATTCTCACCTAGGATATATGCTCTCTTTCCTCCAACTGATTAGGAAGATCATGGCAATCATTTCTAATCTATGGATTTAGCAGAGTTTTTGGATCCTCCATAGTTAAAACAGTAAAGAAAGGCCTAAGAAACTAGAACTCACTGCTTATAGATCCAACAGCTAAGCACACTTCATAGCTATAGGCCTTGAAAGGTGTCCCAGTATTAGGATCCACACTTGTTTTGTGATTTTGATTCCATGGGGAACCAAACTTACCAAAACTAGAACCATAAAAGACAACTAGGAATTCAAATTAAAATAGGCAAGAATATGGTAAGAATATGGTAAGAGAACACCTGTCCACTGGAAAAGAGCCAATGTGGTTCCCATCTTCAAAAAAAGGGGGGAAATGCAGGTGCAGGAAACTACAGACCTATCAGCCTGACATCAATACCTGAGAAGATTCTGGAAAAGATAATCAAGCAACAGATCTGCAAACACATGGAAGAAAGCAAAATTATAATCAGAAGCCAACATGGATTCATCAAAAACCGATCATGGCTCTGGTAAACTCAGGTTGCACCTGCTGCTTGGTCAGCCTGAGAACTGTGGAAAAAATGGGACCAAGACTTAAAAAATTGAGGCAACCTATGAAGTTTGAGCAAGTTGGTGGTTCCCTTACTGGGGGCCTACCAGCCACGTGCCTAACCGAACTAGTAATCCTGAGATCAGGAAGCCACAAGGAAACTATACGTTTCATAGTAGTCCCGAAAATGGCAGATACAATGATATTGGGGTTGGTATGGCTAACAAAATGGAACCCAGTGGTTGACTGGAAATACAACTGGTGCTGGAGGAGTAGAGCAGGCGGACTGCAATGTGTAGGGGTAAAATGCAGAGGCAGTGAAAGCCCGCTGGTGGGGTGGAGAAAGATAGAGCCCATCAACTCATTAACTGAGAGTGGCCGGGGGGGGGGGGCAACCATCCCTAAGGAATACCAAGACCTAGCAGAAGCATTCAGCGAGTGGGAATTAGACATATTCCCTCCGCATCACCCCACTGACTGTGCCATTGAGATACTACGGGAGGGGGGCAAAATTACTTAAGCCAAAGATGTACTCAATGACCCCAAGAGAGATGGAGGAGCTTAGGAATTTCATGGATAAAAATCTAGCCAGGGGCTTTATCCAACAGGCAAAAACTAGGATGGCAGCCCCAGTGCTCTTCAAAGAGAAGTAAGATGGGTCTTTGAGATTATGCATGGATTTTGGGGGGATCAATGGTGTTTGTGTGGAAAACATGTACCCCCTCCCCCTCATGAAGGACATGCTGAGATACTTGGCCAAGGGGAAGGTATTCACCAAGCTGGACTTGAGAGAAGCCTATTACTGAGTAAAAATTAAAGAAGACGATGAGTGGAAAACTGCTTTCAATAGGGTGTTTCCAATTCAGAGTGACCCACGATGTTCATGCAGCTAATCAATGAAGTACTGCATGTGTCAAGCCTGAATTTGATTGCGGTGTGGGATTGTTTGTATCCTTGGGCATTCTGACATGCATTCAGCTTGATACAGTTTGGATCTGAAGGGGGGATGGAGCCTTCAGTCAAAACAGCATCCCTAACTGATAAGTTTTGTAAGGACCAGCCTCTCCCCCTTAATCAAGGAAGTGAAGACTCTTGAAACTTTGCATTTCAAAAGGAAGGTTTTATTGAGAAAGAGGTGAAAGCCGGGCAAAAGCAAAGCAGGGTCTGGGGTCCTTAGGGCAATAAAATAGGAATAAAAGAAGTTGGAATCTCCTCCCAACCATTGTATAAGGAACTCTTTGTACGTGGTGTGGGAAAAGATAAAAGAGAAACACTATTTGAAAATACCATATTGGTTATCAATAATGGAAGCACTAATACACTCAAACAGATTTAATTGGGGGAATATCGCACGATATAAGGATATTTTAACTGATAAGGGGGAATTGAAATCTACTCAAGAACTGGAGAAACAAGGGATAAAGATGGACTGGTATATGAGAATGCAAATGCAATCAAGATATGATAAGGATGTTAAAACAGAATTTCTTTGATTGTTGTGTTGTTCACCTTCAATCATAATGGGGATTGGGGGTGTGGGTACAGGTGGTCTGAGGGTGGAGGTCACCTCCGGTTTCAATAGGCTACAATGAAAAACAGGGTGAACCTGTCTAAGTGTTTTGGGTAAGAGTAGTTCCACAGTGACTGGATTTATAATCCTTGTGATGGGGAAAGGGCCTATGAACTTTGCCCCCAGTTTATTTGAGGGTTGCAGTGACTGTAAAAATTTTGTAGAGAGGTAGACTTTGTCTCCCACTTTGAACAGTTTTGGTTCAGTCCTCTTTTTGTCTGCTTAGGCCTTGAAAGCTCCCCTAGCCTCTTGTAGGGCCAATCTGACAACCGGCCATGTCTCTTGTAGGTTGTCAATCCACTCCTTAAGGAAGGGGATTTTTGGGTCCTCTGAGGGCAGTTCAGGCATGGGGTTGAATTGCTGGCCCATGGCCACTTGAAAAGGGGTAAACCCTGTGCTGGTGTGTACTGAGTTGTTGTATGTTATTTCAGCGAATGGCAGGAGGTCTGTCCAGTTGTCCTGTTGATAATTAATAAAGCATCTTAAATATTGTTCTAATATGCTGTTGGTCCTCTCTATAGATTTGTCTGGGGGTGGTGGGAGGAGCTAAGGCCCTGGGAGGAGCCTAATAAGTCCAAAAATGCCTGCCAGAACTTTGAGGAGAACTGGACTCCCCTGTCTGAAATTATTCTTTTTGGGGCTCCGTGGGAGGCGGTAGATGTGTACCAGGAACATTTTTGCCAGGGCTCTGGCAGTTGAGATTTTCTGGCATGGTATAAAGTGCACCTGTTTGGAAAATAAATCCGTTACAACCCAGATTACAGTATTTTCCCCACTTTCAGGGAGTTCCAGAATAAAGTCCATAGAGATCTTTGTCCAGGGTGCTGAAGGCTCTGCTACGGTTTGTAGTAGACCGGGGCATTTCCCCTGTTGTCTTTTGGCTGCAGTGCAAACAGGGCAGCTGGCCACGTAGCTTTCAATGTCCTTTTTGAGTGACAGCCACCAAAACTGTCTTTTGATAAGGTGCAGGGTTTTTACAAAACCAAAATGCCCTGCAATTTTGGAATCGTGGCATTTTTTCATAAGATCCAGTCATTGGGATGCACGTACATATAGTTTTCCTCCCACCCAAGCCAGATCGTCCTTAATCAGGTAGTTGTTTTTATGTGACTGGAACCATTTGTCACTTGCCAGCGCTTTTTTGAAGGCTTGGGTGGTGGCGTTGTCTGCGATTAGGTCTTGCTTGGCTTGTGCCCTGGTGATCACTTTAGCTGCTAGTTGTGGGGTTTGGAGGAGGGGTTTTATTACTTCTGATCTCGCGCGTTGTATTGTGGCTTTCTAGAGAGTGCGTCTGCAAAAAATCCCCCCCGGGAGATATTTCAGCGTGAAGTCAAAGCTCTTAAAGTACTGTGCCCATCGTACTTGTTTGGGGGAGAGTTTCCAGGGGTTTTTTAAGGCTTCCAGGATTTTATGGTCAGTCCAGACTTCAAAGGGGATTTTATTTCCCTCCAGGAAGTGGCTCCAGGTGAGGAGCGCCCAACGAACGGCATACGCCTCCTTTTCCCAAATCGCCCAACTTTGTTCAGTTTCTGTTAGTTTTTTGGAGGTGTAGGCACAGGATTGTAATTGATTTTGTTCATTTTCCTGGAGTAATACTGCCCCCACAGCCACGTCACTGGCATCCGCTTGTATGACAAACGGTAGGTCTGGGTCAGGGTGTTTTAGTACTGGCTCTGCTGAAAACAATTTTCTATGTTTTTTTAATGCTGCTTGGCATTCCATAGTCCAATTTAGTGGCTAACGTGGTTTTGGTTTTGTTTCACCCTTTGTTTTCAGCAAGTTAGTAATGGGGAGGACAATCTTTGTGAAAGCTGTGATGAATTGTCGATAGAAATTGGCAAAGCCTAAAAAACTTTGCAGTTGTTTGCGGGTGCGGGGCATTTCCCAGTCAACGACCCCCTGCACTTTTTGTGGGTCCATTTCTATGCCCTCATGAGAGATGCGGTACTCTAGATAGTCAATTTTTTCCTGGTGAAATTCACATTTGGAGAGCTTTGTGTACAGTTTTGCGGAGCGGAGTTTGTTTAGGACCACTCGGACCAGTTTTACATGCTCCACTTTTATTTCTGTGCATATCAAAATGTCGTTCAGGTAGACCAGGACCCCTTTGTACAAATGTTCATGTAGCACTTCATTTATCAATTGCATGAAAACCGCTGGGGCCTCTTGTAGTCCGAATGGCAGTACTTTAAATTGGAAACAGCCTAATGGGGTGTTGAAGGCAGTTTTCCACTCATCCACTTCCCTTATTCTGATGCAGTAGTACGCCTCCCATAAGTCCAGTTTAGAAAAGATTTTTCCTTTGGATAGGTGAGCTAGCATATCCTTCATTAAGGGGTGGGGGTACATGTTTTCTATGCTCACAGTGTTGAGGTTTCTAAAATCCACGCAGAGGCGCAAAGAGCCATCTTTTTTATCGTGGAATAGGACTGGGGCCGCGATCTTTGGTCGGGCCAATTCAATAAAACCCCATTGTAGGTTTTTGTCGATGAACTTCCTTAGTTCTTCGAGTTCTCGAGGGGACATACAGTACATTTTTGGCTTTGGTAGCTTAGCCCCTGGCAAGATCTCGATAGCACAGTCTGTGGCACGGTGGGGGGGGGGTAATTCGTCTGCATGCTCTTTGCTGAAAACCTCTGCTAAGTCCCAATATTCTTTTGGGATGCCTGGAGTCACCGCTGCTCAGCCAGGCATTGCCGTTTTGTTCCCCTCCCCCTTTTCTTTTCCTGCCTTTGAGGTTTCTGCGAATGATACGTGCTTTTGGAAGTTGATGGATCCCTGTCTCCAATTTACTCTAGGGTTCCATTTCCTCAGCCACGTGAGTCCTAACACTAGTAGCCATTTCATTCCGGGGGCTACTATGAAGGTTAAAGTTTCATCGTGGGGTCCTAGGTTTATTTGCAAGGGTTCAGTGGCAAAAGTTGCTGGTTCCCCCCCCCCTGCTATGGACCCATCGAGTTGGGAGAATGCGATGGGGATTTTTAGTTTCCTCAGGTGGATCCCCAGCCTTCTTGCCAGGGTGGGACTAAATAAGTATCAGGTGCACCCTGAGTCCAGCAGAGCTGATACTCTCTCCCCCTTCCCTCGGCTAGGGATAAACAGTCTTAGAGATAGGGTGAGTGGTTGAATTGGTTCGCTTACCAATGGGTCGTCATCTGGATCACTTTTGGATGGGTCCAGGTCATCCCAGGGGGGTAACAGAGTTTCCTCTCCCAGGGTTGAGGGAGGGGGAAGTCCCCTGGCTTCTCGGCTTCTCAGTGCTGTCTCCCTCCCTCGAGGGTTCAATTTTGTAGGTTTTCCTCCAGATGGGCATTCAGGCTTCCTGGTGGGGTCTCTTGAACAACATTCAGTGGCACGGTGCCCCTCTTTCCCACATTTGAAGCATGCTGATGGTCTTTGTGCTAGGGCAGTTTGTGGTTTAAATGGCTCCCTTTTCCCTTGGGGGTGTGTGATCTTCTCTACATCCGCCTGGCCCAGTATTGGTTTCTGGCCATATCTATTTCAGCTTTCTTGGCCACGAGGTACCACTTGTGTAAGCGGTGAGGAGCCCCTCGGGCCAGGCAGGCAGTGTACAGGTCATCATTCAGCCCGTCTTTGAACCAGCTCACCAAGATGTCCTCTGGCCAATCCACCTGACACGCGAGGTCTCAGAATTCCTCGGTGTATTCAGCTACTGGCCTGCGACCCTGCTTCACCACCCTGATGTGATCCCGGGCTTTGTGGTCAGCCAAAGGGTCTTCAAATCTGCGTCGCAGGGCCATCATGATATGATCAAAATTTCACAGCTCGAGAGCATCAGCATTGTGGAGGGTTACCATCCACCGAGCAGCTGCTCCTTCTAACACTAGGGTCACCACTCGAACTCGTGCCCCTTGGGTTGGGAAGTCTCATCCATACTCCTGCATGTACATGACGACTTGAGCTAGGAAAAATCCCAACTTCTGGGGGTCTCCATCATATTTGACACCCAGGGGTGATGGAATTAACAGAGGCGATTAAGAGATAAAAGAACAATAAAACACCAGGACCATATGGGTTACCGGCAGAACTTTATAAATATTTACAAGACATTTTAGGACCCTCAATGTTGGAGGTTTACAACGAAGTATTGTTAGAAGCTACGATACCAAATACTTGGATGGAAGCAAATATCATACCAAAAGAAGATTCAGACTTAATGCAGATTAAAAACTATACGCCAATATCACTATTAAATATTGACTATAAAATATATGCATCAATAATAGCAGAGAGACTAAAAAGATTTTTGAATGAATTTATACATTCAAATCAGAATGGATTTTTACCTAAAAGACAAATTAAAAATAATATGAGAATCATTCTGAACACGCTAGAGTATTATGAAGTACAATCTGAAAAAAAGATGGCGTTGATCTTCTTAGATACGCAGAAAGCATTTGATAATGTAAATTGGCAATTTATGTCACTACAATTAAAATACATGGACTTTGGTGAAAGATTCACTAATATGAATAAGGCATTCTAAACAAACTGCAAAGGTGATTGTAAATGGGGACATGACAGAGAACTTTAATATAAAGAAAGGCACAAGACAAGGATGCCCTTTGTCCCCTTTGCTATTTATATTGACATTGGAAGTGTTAAATAGAAACATTAGACAGACATAGAAATAAAAGGTATGGAAATAAAAAAAGAAAAATACAAATTACAGGCGTTTGCAGATGACCTGGTATTTATTTTAGAAGAACCACAAGAAACTAGACCCAAATTAATTAAAAAAATAGAAGAATATGGTGAAGTTGCAGGATTGAAAATAAATAAAGAGAAAACTAAAATACTAGTTAAAAATCTTACAGATAAACAGAAAAAAGAATTGATGAAGAAGATAGATATCCAGATAGTTAGGAAAGTAAAGATGTGCAACGATTAAAGGAGATAACTATATCAAGCTAATGCAACAAATCAAATTAGATTTGGAGAAGTGGAAAAATTTGCAACTATCGTTGGTAGGAAGAATAGCTACAATAAAAATGAATATCCTGCAGAGATATTCCAATTTTTGTTCCAAACAATTCCGATAAAGCTAGAAAAAAATACTTTGAGGAGCTAAATAAAATGATGTTAAAATATATTTGGCAAGGGAAAAAAGCAAGAATAAGATTGAAAATGTTACAAGATTCTAAAAACAAAGGGGTTTTTGGGTTGCTAGATTGGGAACTATACTACTAGGCCTCTGTACTCACATGGATGAAAGAATGGATAAATTTGAGGCATAGACAATTATTAACATTGGAGGGACATGATCTTCAACTGGGGTGGCATACATTTTTATGGTATGGGAAAAACAAGATACATAGATATTTTCAAAGACATTATCTTAGAAATGCTTTGTTGCTAGTATGGGGAAAATTAAAGAAAAACATTATATGAAAATACCAGTCTGGCTCTCCACGATGGAGGCACTGATACATCTTCTGAACGTTATTAACATGGAAAAAAATACAAGATATAAAGACATTTTGAATGAAAAAGGGTTAAAATTAAGCAAGAATTGAAAAGTCAAGGGATTGATTTAGCATGGTGGCCGAATGTGCAAATACAATCAAGATATGAGAAAGATGTTAAAATGTATGGTTTCTATAAAGAACCAACAGAACTAGATCAGATACTAATAGGGACAGGTGAAAAATTAATTTAAAAAATCTATAGCTATTTACTGAGCATTAAAATGGAAGAAGAACAAGTAAAAGAAACAATGATAGTATGGCTCAAAAATTTTGGATATACTATAGAGCAGTGATGGCGAACCTATGGCATGCGTGCCACAGGTGGCACGTGGAGCCATATCAGAGGGCACGCAAGGCGTTGCCCTATGTCAGCTCCAGCGTGCATGTGCACGCTGGCCAGCTGATTTTCGGCCTTGGGGAAGGCCATTTTGCCCTCCGGAGGCTTCAGGGAAGCTTCCTGAAGCCCCGGAATGCGAAAAACGGCCCAACGGGGAAACCGGAAGTTCGAAAAAACGCACTTCTGGTTTGCCGTTGGGCTGTTTTTCGCACTCCGGAGGCTTCAGGGAAGCTTCCTGAAGCCCCGGAGTGCGAAAAACGGCCCAACCGGCAAACCGGAAGTGCATTTTTCCAAACTTCCGGTTTGCCCATTGGGCCGTTTTTCACCATCCCAGGCTTCAGGAAGCTTCCCTGAAGCCTCTGGAGGGCAAAAAACAGCCCAACGGCAAACCGGAAGTGCAGTTTTCCAAACT
>QLTV01001461.1:90412-115052 GCA_003457575.1 Thermophis baileyi
AATATTACACAGATTGATTACAAATAACGGCATGACAAAGTAGCAACAACAACGGCATGACAAAGTAGCAACAACGGTGGGTTGGAAGAGCTGCAAGAATACCGTTTGCCTGCAAGCAAGAACTGGTAGGATCATAAAATGGAGAAAATAATAGAAAATGCAGAAGCTAAAGCGCCCTGAGACTTTAGAATTCAACAGGCAAGTACCTGCCACATAACATCCAAGACTTAATAATTGTTGTTAAGAAAGACAAAAAACAACAACAGCACCTGGATAGTGTATGTGGCAGTACCTGAAGACAGCAGAATACAAGAGAAAGAATTGCAGAAGATAACAAAATACAAAGGCCTGCAAATAAAAACAGAACAACTGTGGCAAAAGAAAGCAAAGGTAGTACCAATAGTAATAGGCGCCTAGGTTGCAATCCCAAAATAGTTGGAGCATCACTTGAAAACCATGGGCATTGAAAAAAATCACCATCAGTCAATTGCAAAAGGCAGCTTTACATCCCGCAATGATACTTTTAACATCATCAACATCTACCTATCCCAGATCTTTCGGAAGGGCTTGATAGGTGGATATAAATGCCAAACTCAATCTAAACATCTGGCTGATTGTGTAACCAATCAATATTAATATGAACTTTCAATTTTAGGCAATGTTATTAGGTGGTTCAAGTTTTTACTGATGCTTCTGATATCCAGGAACTATAAAAACTTTATTCAGTCTGTTACACCATTATAGTTTTTACATAGGCAAATCTGCCTTGGACTTTCAGATAAACTTAGGGCTGTGATATCAAGCAGGTACTAAATAAATGGAACCTTCCCCAAAACAAGATAGAGATGTTTCTGAAAAATGTATGGCTAATGCAACTTAGCAATTCATTGTTTGCCCATCCTCTATTCCTACTTCCAAATACAGCTACTATTGTGTTTTGTGTGAGCAAATATTAAACAAATCAAAAATTATCCTCAATCACAGGCAGGAATTGAATCTGGGCCCCTTATTTATTAAAAAAACAAACAAATAAATACTCTCTGACACTGAACTGCTCTGGTCCTTCTCAAACTTGATACTAACCATGTACACTTACAAACTGCATGCTTAAACGTCCTTGGGAGTAGAGTGTAGAGACACAAGAGTGATGAAAAGTTGTGCCTTCCAAGATGGCATGCACTGTTCCAAAGGACTAAGGTTAACTTATAACGGGTTTCACACTAGGGCTTCATAGTTTCTCAAACTGGATTGCAACTCAGAGAAATTTAAAGGAATGTAGAGGGCAACCTTGTCTTGACAAAATGATAGTACTTTCAATATTTACTCTGAGTCTAACACCTTGCTCTGACTGCAGAGTCCACAATGGTCACTGCAACACTGCAAAGAGAACTCCTGTGATATAGTGATTAAAGTTTGGAAATTAGTAGACCAAACCATGGTCAATTTTAAACTGACAGCCATTGCAAATCACTGTTTAAAATATTTGGACATTTTGTTAAAAATGTTTGGACACAGTTGCCTGATACATCATAGAATCATAGAGTTGGAAGGAACTTTGAAGGTCTTCTAGTCCAACTCTCTGCCCAAGGCAGGAAACCTTATTGCATCCTGGACAAATGGCTATCCAGTCTTCTCTATAAAATTCCTGGGATGGAATCTAAAATAGATTTAAAGATGGAATAAATATATATATGTATATAAATACTTAAATACACGTATATAGTGCGAGTATATATGAACTGGATAAAATAGCTGTAGAAATAAAAGATGATATTCCAATAGACATAGATTCTTAGAAGATAAGATTTATAAAGTATAAATATAGATATTATATTTATCCGAGTACTTAAGGATTGATACTAATAACTGATAGGCTGTTAAAAAAAAGTACGATTTTATTGTTATGGTTTGTACTGTTTCATTTTTATTGTTTGTCTTTGTTATTTGTGTATTTAATTGTTATGTAGTGTTTTTAAAGAAAATTCAATAAAGATATTTTTATTTAAAAAAAAGAAAACATTCCTGGGATGGAGCATCCACAACCCTGGGAGGCAAGCTGATCCATTAATTGCTCTCACTGTCAGGAAATTTCTCTCAGGTTGGATCTCTCTTTAACAAGCTTCCACTCATTGTGCTGCGCTCAGGTGCTTTAGAGAAATAAGTCGAATAATATTAAATATCAGATAGGTTTCTTGAATGCTTGGATGGGTGGGTAGGTGTGTCTATCTTGACTATCAGAAAAACTCTTGAATACATTTTTTAGTAAAAATATTGTCCAGTATTTTCAACTTTCTAAATTATAATAAATTGTTCAGAACATTAACAATTTACTTGTACTGCTCCAAAATACTGATATTCTTTATCATATTATATAATATATACATTATATTTCCATCTCTCTCTCTCTCCCCCCTCCCCCTCCCACCTCTCTCTCCTCCATCAGTATTAAAAGTGAATCCACCTAAACATGGATTGATCAGAGAATAAGATGATAACATATTTGATCAGTTGATATATGTTTTTGAAAACATACAACATTTCAGATACCCCTTGTGATAGGAAAATATGAAGAAATTAAAACAAAATTAAAAAAAAAAGATAATTTAAGTTGATATGCTGTCAGATCATCATACAAGTTGCATGTTTTTCCTCACCTCTTTCTTTGCGCCATTAACTGCAACCTGCTCAGAAGTATCTTGGATGCCTGCAGAAATACTATTGTTCCCTGGGACGTTAACATCTCCCACCGAAAAGACAGGAAAGAGAGGCCTGAGAAATCGGAACTCGCTACTTAAGGATCCACCAGTCAAACAAACATCATAACGGTAAGTCCTGGAAAGCGACCCATTCTGTGAATCAGCACAGTTCTCTGGAGTATCAGCACTGGCAGGTGGGAAGTGAGGAACAGCCGCAGTAAGTTGGTTTGGGGGATCCTTCTTGAACACTTTGACCACAATAAACACAACAATACAGACCAGGAACACAAAGGAGACTGCAGCCAAGCAGATCACCAAATACTTGGTCAAGGTTTTATCTTCTTCTGGTTCTTGCACACTGACATCCACCCTCCTCAGGAAGGGATCCGAAAAGCCATCCACAAGAAGAACATTAAGCAATGCCGTGCTGGTCTGTGGAGGAAGACCATTGTCTCTGACCAGTATCACCAGCCTCTGCTTGTTTGTGTCTCGCTCATTCAGGGCTCTCCTGGTTTTCACTTCCCCATTCTGTGCTCCTATGCTGAAAAGGGCTGGGTCAGTGGCCTTCAGCAATTCATAGGAAAGCCAAGAGTTTTGGCCAGAATCTGCATCCACTGCAACCACCTTGGTGACCAGATAACCAGCCTCGGCTGACTTGGGAAGCAGTTCATTGCATGGGGATGTGTTGTTCTGGAGGGGATACAGGAAGAAGGGAGCGTTGTCGTTCTCATCTATGATGTGGATTCGGACAAACACTTCTGAGCTCAAGGAAGGAGAACCACCATCAGATGCCCTCACAGTAACTCTGAAGTCTCTTATCTGCTCATAGTCCAGGGATCGGAGGGCATACATGTTTCCAGTTTCAGAGTTGACTGAGATGTAAGAGGTCACTAGGCCATCATCCTTCCCAGGCAGAACTAAGTAATTCACTTTAGCATTCAGCGTTGTGTCTAGATCCAGAGCATGGACTGAGCCAATGAGCAAGCCTGGAATATTATTCTCCCTGATCTGCATGTCATATGAAGACTTTTCAAAAAGGGGAGAGTTATCATTGACATCGGAGATCTGAACATTAATCAATATTGTTGAAGTGAGCCTAGGAGATCCCCAGTCAATGGCAGTGATGGTGATGTTGTATTCAGTGACTGTCTCTCTGTCTAGGGGACTTTGGAGCACAAGCTGATAAAAGTTGTTTGTGGTGGCTTTCAGCACAAAAGGGAGATTCATCTCAACGGAGCAGACTGTTTTGCTGTTGTCTCCAGAGGCTACTTGATGGAATGAGTAGAGTATCTGTGCATTTGAACCCAAATCCAGATCTGTAGCTTCCACCTTAATCACAAGAGTGCCCTTAGGGAGATTCTCCTTTATTCTTGCCTTATATTCAGACTTACTAAACAGAGGAAAGTTATCATTATTATCCAGAACATTAATATTAATTTGAACTGTGCCGGTTTTCTTTGGAACTCCTCCATCAGTAGCCATTAGAATCAATTCAAGGTGTGGCATCCTCTCCCTATCTAATGTTTTCTTCAAAACAAGGTATATATTGTCTTTTCTATCTTCATTCTTTTGTACTTCAAGCTGAAAATGCTCATTGGAACTGAGAATGTAATTTTGGATGCTATTATTTCCCAAGTCATCATCCTGAGCTAATTCTAAGGGAAATATCATATTTATTGGAATATTTTCAGGAATGTCCACCTTAACTTCGTTTTTCCAAAATTTGGGTGCATTGTCATTCACATCTTCTATCTTGATTTCAATATTAAAGATATCTAAGGGGTTTTCCAAAACAAGCTGAGAAAGAAGTAGACAAGGATCATTCTGGCCACATAAAGCTTCTCTGTCTGTTTTATCATTAATCAACAGATTCCCAGTATGAATATCAAGGTGGAAGTATTCCTGAGTGCCCTCAGCAACTAAATGTGCTTTGCGTGTGGAGAGCTCCCCTGTTTTCAGTTTCAATTCCTTGAGCACATTAGCCACCAGAAACCCCTTTTTCTTTTCTTCAGGGACAGAAAAGCGAATTGAAGCACACATTACTCTAAGGAATGAGAAAGAGAGAAGGACATACAGACCTTGCCTTTTCCAAAAGCAATTCTCCATGATTCCAGTCTCTTCTTTGTAAGCTCAAATTCTGCCCCAAAATTCAGTCTTTCTTTCCTTCCTTTATGATTTAATTGTTCAAATCATATTTAATTGTTCAGTCTTTTGCCATTTTATAATCTGCAAACGTTTCGCTGCCGAAGAGTCAGATTCCTTTTGTTCAATTTTGTATTACTGTTTGCCCTAATTCTGAGCAAGCAGAACAGAACTAAATTTCTTTGTTAATATCGCCACCATGTGGTGAACTAGGCAAAACTTCTATTTGCATGGTTTAGACTCAGTAATCACATTGAATCCATTTTTATCTATCCACCAGCTAGCCTACCAAGCAGATTATCTCATTAACTGTTTAATTATATAGAAAAAGAAACAGAGTGACAATCTGCACAAAAAAATGTCAAAGTTATTGATAAAGGCTGTAATCCAGTCCTTTCACAGTTGAGTTCTGAATGACTGTGGGCATATCCAGTGACTCTTTAGGTGGCTTCTGTTGTCCATGGATATCAAGTTTAAAGCTGTGTAAGGAAATCATTTCTGATTTGAGGCACTTTGGCAGCATCTTTCAAGGCATTCAGTTTGGATTACAGGTGACAACATCCTTCCACAATTTTTTTGCTGCTGCGTCTTGTCCCATTTGGGGGGAGGGGGGCTTTGAATCAGTTTTTTGCTCCTGTCAACTGCCCAGACTAGTTCTTACAGTTTTCTTGAAAACTTTTTTGGAATAGGTTTGCCTTTGCCTCCTTCCTAGGCATCAGAGAGAGAGATTGGCCCAAGATCACCTTTCCATGTTACTGTCTCAGAGGAAAAAATGTTTGTTACATTCCTTTCTTGGTGTGCTTTAAATCTGTTTGCAGCACTTGCAAACAGATTTAAAACAAAAAAAATCCATTTTTGTTAGTCCTTTTGCAGTATAATAACTTATACATTTTCCTTTACCATCATGGTTAAAATACCTTAGAGATTTGCCTTGTATGATACAGGTTTGTACCTATGGAAATGGGGGAGGCTGGAAGGTGAAAGAGGAGGAGGGGGGGAGAGGTTCTACTCTTTCATAATTTCTCTAGGGAACAAGGTTCAGAAGTAGCCCATTGCCTACTGAAGTTAGCCTGTAAGGAAGTAAAATACTGCAGCCAAAATGGTCATTACGCAGTAGGAGGAAGATTACTGTCAGAGCTGCCATCCTTCCCTCACACCTATGCTTCTCTAGATGCCGATCTGTCATTAGCCATGGAGGGATGGAGCTGTGGGGAGATGGGGGAAACTGGAAGCAGTCTTCATGCCATCCTGAGACATCCCAAGGCTGCGGACCTGGGAATGGAATGCAATACCTAGCCATCTACCCAACCGTTGCAAGGACAGTTACCAAAGCATCTTCTCTGAATATGACTGGACAATGGGGAGATAACGGGTGTGGACCAGAAAAGGGAAAATTAACTAGGGAATCTTCACGTGCAAACTCTTAGTTCTGGCTTTGCTTACTATAACCACTTGGCTTTTAGTAAAAGTAACCTTTTCGCTGCCAATTGAGTCAAGAGTGTTTCTTTCCCAAGGGATGAAGCTGGGCCAGGTCTGACAATTACTTTCAAACTACACTAGGAAAATGTGCCTGGTAGTCATGTTTATGACCATCTCTTTGAAATTAATTGCTTATACTAAATATACCGGTCATACTTGAAAACTAACTGAAAAGCAGAGTTGGAAGGGACCTTGGAGGTTTTCTAGTCCAACCCACTACTCAAGCAGGTGACCCTATACCATTTCAGACAGATGGTTGTCTAATCTCTTCTTAAAAATCTTCAGTGATGGAGCACCCACAGCTTCTGAAGGCAACCTGTTCCAATGGTTAATTGTTCTCACAGTTAGGAAGTTTCTCCTTAGTTCCAGGTTGCTTCTCTTCTTGATTAGTTTCCATCCATTGTTTCTTGTCTTGCCTTCTGGTGCTTTGGAAAATGGGTTGACCCCCCCTCTTCTTTGTGGCAACTCTGAAATACTGGAATACTGCTATCATGTCCCCCCTAGTCCTTCTTTTCACTAGACTAGACATACTCAATTCCTGCAACCATTCTTCATATGTTTTAGCCTCCAGACCCTTAATCATCTTTGTTGATCTTCTCTGCACTCTTTCCAGCATCTCAACATCTTTTTTATATTGTGGCAACAAGGAAAAAGATGCAGAATTCCAACTGTAGCCTTACCAAGGCATTATAAAGTGGTACTAACACTGATGATGTAATCCATCTGGTCCTGGTGAATTGAACATTCTAGCATGAT
This sequence comes from Thermophis baileyi, assembly GCA_003457575.1. Taxonomy (NCBI): domain Eukaryota; kingdom Metazoa; phylum Chordata; class Lepidosauria; order Squamata; family Dipsadidae; genus Thermophis; species Thermophis baileyi. The sequence goes on from QLTV01001461.1 coordinate 97,486, forward strand.
CAGGTGTTCTCTTACCATTTTCTTGCCTATTTTAATTTGTATTACTTGTCTGTCCTTTATGGTTCTGTTTTTGGTTGGGCTATTTTTTCCTTTTGTGGGTTGGGCTATTTTTTCCTTTTGTGTGAAGACAGATGCAGAGAAAGAATTAAGCAGCTCTACTTTTTTCCTGCTGCCCATCACTTCCTTGCCATCTTCTTCCATTAGTGGACCGATTGTTTCCTTGACATTTTTCTTGTTTTTCACATGTTGAAAGAAACTTTTTTTTATTATATTTGATATTTGTTCCAAGTCTTACTTCATTCTCTGCTTTAGCTTTCCTGACCTCAGCTTTGTAGATTCGAGGTATAAGCTGGTATTCTGCCATAGTTTCTTGTCTCTCTTTCCATTTTTTATACCGATAATAGGCAGTAAATATCCCTATACGTTGGCATCCTATCCCCACACATCTTTCCATGTTGCAGAAAGTGCAATTTTTCACTGACAACCTCTGCATTATTCAAACCTTCAGCTGTTACATACCCCTTCTTTAGCAATTTAGCGGGTGTTCCTTTGTGCTATTGCTTTCCTCTTTCCATCAATTTATTTTTCATGTTTCACCACATAGTTCCCCAAATCTTGACCGACTTAAGCATGTAATCACTTGTACCACTCTCCATCAATCAGAATTGAGCCTTGATCATGAGCTGCATTACAAATATGCTGTTTCTGATCAATGTACTCAAATCTCATTTAAATACTTTTTCACTCAGTCCACATTCCTTTCCCCAAATACCCATTTAACCACCTGCAGAATTTCAAACACCTTGCAAATTGTTTTCTTTCCCAAAAATTGTAGGATTTTGTTTTAAGGTTTATTTCCGAATTTCTGATCCACCAAATTGCATAGGACAAAGCAGGATAAATGCCCATATAGAAACTAAAATACATAGAAAACCAATACAAATTTCTCAATACATTACCCTAAATAAACATGTTCTCTGGAAATTCATAGAAATATACCTTAACAGACAATCTTTGATTTTACAAAAAATATTTCTGAGTCATTCAAACTGTATAGGTTTATAACTTAATTATCTTAATAACTATTCTCACTTGGGATATATGCTCTCTTTCCTCCAACTGATTAGGAAGATCATGGCAATCATTTCTAATCTATGGATTTAGCAGAGTTTTTGGATCCTCCATAGTTAAAACAGTAAAGAAAGGCCTAAGAAACTAGAACTCACTGCTTATAGATCCAACAGCTAAGCACACTTCATAGCTGTAGGCCTTGAAAGGTGTCCCAGTATTAGGATCCACACTTGTTTTGTGATTTTGGTTCCATGGGGAACCAAACTTACCAAAAATAGAACCATAAAAGACAACTAGGAATTCAATTTAAAATAGGCAAGAATATGGTAAGAGAACACCTGTCCACTGGAAAAGAGCCAATGTGTTTCCCATCTTCAAAAAAAGGGGGGGAAAACAGGAAACAAAGGCCTAAGTAACTTGAACTCACTGCTTATAGATCCATCAGCTAAGCACACTTCATAGCTGTAAGCCTGGAAAGATGTCCCTGTAAGGTCTTGCCTCAGCAGTCCCCTCAAGGAAGCAGAAATCTTGAAACAGGCAGCATTTCAAAAGAATCTTTTATTGGGAGACAGTGATAGCAAAGAAAATAGGCAGGATCTGAAGTTCCCATGCTAAAACGTTAGATTAAAAGTTACTCATTCAAATGCCTCCCCACTGCTCAGTCCGATGCAAGCCAATCACCAGGTGTTGAGTTGCTGTGAGAACTTTAGACTGGGAAGGTGATAAGAAGTTGTTCTCATGCGCCATGGTCTTGTCTTCTTTTGGAGCTGAGACAAAACAGATGGCCCCAAGCCAATCCCCCCCTCTTCCCTAGCCCAGGAAGATACATCAAAGTGAAGAAAGCAGGTGACAGGTGACAGGTAATAAAAATATCAGGGCCCCCTCCTTCCGCCATAATGGCAATGTCCCTATAGGGATCTATGGGGACCTGACATGCTGCCCCCGCTAAGAAAAGGAGAGATCCACCTGGTGTAAAAGAAAGTAGGAAGGGGGAGAGACAAAAACAGGTTATTAATTAGCTTTGTCTGTGTAATGAGCATGGAAGCATTTGAGGAGACTAGGAGCTCTAACATGTTTCTTGTGGACCCATTCGTTTTGGGCCAAAGGGAGGTTTTTCCATGCCACTAAGTATTGAGTTGCTTCATGGTGTTTTCTGGAGTCAAGGATTTCCTTAATTTCAAAATGTTGTTCTCCTTCCACCATGATGGGCTGTGCCTTAGGGGTGAGATTATCTCCAGCTTTATGAGTCTACAATGAAACACTGGGTGGACTTGCCTTAAGGCTTTTGGTAGCTCAAGTTCCACTCTGACAGGGTTTATAATACATGTAATGGGGAAGGGTCTGATGAATTTCAGCCCCAACTTTTTTGAGGGCCGTAGAGACTGCAAGAACCTTGTTGAAGGGTATACGCGATCCCCCATGTTAAATGGTTTAGGCTCCATTCTCTTTTTGTCTGCCTGTGCTCTGTAGGCAGCTCAGGCTTCATCTAACACTTTTCGAACCATCAGCCAGGTATTTTGTAGTTGATTTATCCACTCCTTTAAGGATTGTATTGTGGGTTCACTGGCTGGCAGCTCTGGCATTGGGTTGAATTCCTGGCAGGTGGCTACCTGGAAGGGAGTGAACCCTGTGCTTGAGTGCACAGCATTGGTATAGGCAATGCCATGAATGGCAGGAGGTTGGTCCAGTCGTCTTGTTGATAGTTAATAAAGCATCTAAGATATAGTTTCAGAACTGAGTTCTTACGTTCCATCCCACCATTTGTTTGGGGATGATGACTCGAACTCAGACCCTGGTCAGTCCCCAAAAGGGCCAAAAATACCCTCCAAAATTTGGAGGTGAACTGGACCCCCCTGTCAGAGATTATACAACATGGGTGGTAGACGTGGTGGAGGAACAGTTTTGCCAGTGTTTTGGCAGTGGGGATCTTTTGACATGGGACGAAGTGGACCTGTTTCAAGAACAGGTCGGTGACCACCCAGATGACGGGGTTTCCCACACTTTCTGGCAATTCTACTATAAAGTCCATAAAAATCTCTCTCCAGGGTGCTGAAGGTTCCACTATTGGCTGTAGAAGGCCGGGCGTTTTCCCTTGCCTTTGTTTGGCAGCTGCACAGATGGGACAACTACCTATATAGCTCTTGATGTCTTTTTTTGAGGGACGGCCACCAAAATTGTCTTTTCAGAAGGTGTAAGGTTTTTACAAACCCAAAGTGCCCCGCTAGCCTTGACTCATGGGAGGTTTGCATGGTTTTAAGTCTCTGGCTGGCTGGAATGTACAGCTTCCCTCCCACCTAGGGCAAGCCTTTGTGCATGGAGCAGGAGTCTTTGTGGCTGGAGAACCACTCATCTTCAGTTAAGGCCTGCTTAAAGGCCAAGGTTGTGGTGTTATCTGGGAAATGCCCCCCTTCCCTTGTGCTCTAGTGGTTACTCGAGCAACTAATTGCGATGCTGGGAGGAAGGGCTTGACTATTTCTGGCTTCGCACTGTTGTACTGTGGGAGCCTTGATAGGACATCTGCCAGGAAATTCTTCCCCCCAGTAAGTAGCGAAGGGTAAAGTTGAAACTTTGAAAGTGTTGGGCCCACCCTGCCTGTTTAGGGGACAGTTTTCTTGGGGTCTTTAGAGCCTCCAGGTTTTTGTGATCGGTCCACACCTGGAATGGAATCTTGTTCCCCTCCAGAAAGTGGCACCAAATGGGAAGAGCCCATCAAACAGCATAGGCCTCCTTCTCCCACACTGCCCAACATTGTTCAGTTTCAGTTGATTTTTGGGAGGTGTAAGTGCACGGCCATAGTTGGCCCTGTGCATTCTCCTGCAGTAGGACAGCCCCGATGGCCACATTGCTGGCATCAACCTGAATGACAAAAGGCTTTTCCAGGTCCAGTTGCCTTAGCACCGGTTCAGCAGAAAAAAGTCTTTTTAATTTTTCAAATGCCGCTTGGCACTCCATTGTCCCATTTTAGGGGTTGGCTGGGTTTTGGCTTGTCTTTGTTTTCAGCAAGTTAGTGATAGGGAGGGTAATCTGGGCAAACGGCGGGATGAATTGCCTGTAAAAGTTGGCAAAGTCAAGGAAACTGCAATTGTTTCCTCATGTGGGGAGGTGCTCAATCTAGCAGCACCTCACCTTATCTGGGTCCGTCTCCACCCCCTCATGGGAGATTTGGTACCCTAAGTAATTATCTTTTCCTTGTGGAACTCACATTTGGACAGTTTAGCGTATAGTTTGGCTGCTTGGACTTTGTTCAGGACTGCTCTGACCAACTTCACGTGCTCTGCTTTTGTCTTGGTGTAAATTAATATGTCATCAAGGTATACCAAAAACCCCTTATATAGGTGTTCATGGAGAACCTCATTTATCAGCTGCATAAACACAGCAGGGGCTCCCTGTAGTTCAAATGGAAGCACTTTAAACTGGAAACATCCTAGGGGGGCAGTTAAAAGCAGTCTTATATTCATCCCCTTCTTTAATTCTGACCCAGTAGTAGGCCTCTCGTAAGTCCAGCTTTGAGAATATCCTACTCTTGGAGAGGTGGGCCAGCATGTCTTTCATGAGGGGAAGGGGGTACAGTTTTCCACGCACACTGTGTTCAGACTCCTATAATCTATGCACAAACGAAGAGATTCTTCTCCCAAAACAGTACTGGGGCAGCCACCTTCTTCTCCCAAAACAGTACTGGGGCAGCCACCTTGCGTCTAGAGGGTTGAATGAAGCCCTGCACCAGATTTTTATCTATAAAATTTCACAGCTCGTCCAGCTCCCTTGGAGTCATAGAATACAGTTTTGGTTTCAGTAGCCGGCCCCAGGGATGATCTCAATGGCACAGTCTGTGGGTCAGTGGGGTGGGAGCTCATCAGAGCTTCATTCGCTGAACACCTCGGTTAAGTCCTGGTATTCTTGGCGCATGCCCTGCAGCTGCTCTCCCGTTGATGCGGCCACCACTTCTCTGCGGGGCTCGCCTCTTGCCTTGGGGCTGCTGCTGCGTGGGGCTCACTGTCCTTTTGGGAATTTCAGAAGCCCCTCTTTGCAGTCAACCCACGGGTTCCACTTTTTTAGTCAGGTTAGCTCTAGGACGAGGGGCCATTCCATGCCTGGCACTACGACAAAAGTCAGAGTCTCGGAATGATCTTTCATGGTTAGCTCCAGGGGCTTGGTGGAGAATGTGGCCAGGAAACCCCCTGCAATGGACCCATCTAACTGGCAGAAGGCGATCAGTTTCTTTAGTCTCCTCAGGCGGACCTTCAACTTCCCCACCAGGGTTGGGCTCATAAGACACCTGGTGCACCCCGAGTCCAGTAAGGCCTGTAGTCTGACTTTCTTCCCCAAAACAGTTCTATGGGCAGAGTGACCAGTTTGATTGGCCCACTTACCAGGGGGTCATCGCTGAAGTCACTATCCGATGGCCCTGGTTCTTCTTCTGATGGGGTTGGAGTTCCTCCTCCAGGTTTTGGGGAGGGACAGAACTGCACAACCTTGGCGCTCTTCGGGGCCGTGTTTTTTGTGCGTTGTTGGATTTTACTCGACTTCCCACTGGGTAGGCAATCTCCTTTCTTAGCTGGGGTCTTTGTGTGGCACTCGGCAGCTCGGCAACCCTCCCTTCTGCACTTGAAACAGGGCATCGAATGTGGCAGCACTGCCTGGGGCTTGGCAACTTCTCTCTTTCTCTTGGGTGGAGAACGCTTCCACATTCTGCTGGAGCAGTATTGGTTTCTCACTTGGTCAATTTCAGCCTCTTCTGCGAGGATGTACCAGTCATGGAGGCGATTTGGGGCACCTCTGACAATGCAGGCATGGTACAAATCATCATTCAGGCTGTCCGTAAAGCAGCTTATTAGGATGTCTTCCAGCCAGTCTAGGAGGCAGGCTAGGCCCCGGAGTTCTTTGGTGTACTCGGCTAGCGGGCGGCAGTCCTGCCTTATGGTTTTGATCCAGTCCTTAGCCTTGCAACCAGCCAGGGGGTCCTCAAATCTCTGTCTCAGTGCCATTGTGAAACAGTTGAAGTTGTGTAGCTGTGGGGCATTGGCATTATGGAGGGTCATCATCTACCGGGTGGCAGCTCCTTCCAGAGCCAGGGTGACAACCCTGACTCTAGCTCCTTCAGTGGGAAAGCCTCATCCATATTCCTGCATGTAGGGGAGGACATGGGCAGGGAAGAATCCCAGTTGCTGGGGGTGTCCAACAAACTTGATGCCCAGAGGGGGTACTTTTCATTCCGGTTGCGGGGCTCCTCCCCCTGGGATGTTTGCTCTGCCAGGGTCTCTCCGAGGGGGATTAGTGGGTGTGGTGGCTGCCCCATCTCTGGTTCTGACAGCGCCAGCAGAGGTCCCCATTGCCAGGGACTCCCGCCTCCCATCTGCAGTTTCTCCTTGCTCTCCCTCGCCTCCGTCCATTCAGGCCATGGCTTCTCAGGTTTTCAGATTCTGGAAAGCTTCCATCATGAAGAGTATTGCTTGCTTCATGAGCACAGTCTGATTCTTCCTCCAGGTCATCATCATCATACAGGATTTCCGTCTTCAACCATGCTGCTGACTGACTTGGTGAGGGTGATCCCTTTGGTCCTTCCTCCCCAGTCCTCCTTCTTTCCCATGCTGACAGACCCTCTCAGCTTCACGGGGTCCTCCAGGGTAGCTGCTTCCTCTGTCCATTTGCTGGAGGCTGTGTCAGGTTGAGCCTTGGTGGAGGTCTCTCCCCAGCATTCAACTTCTTCATGCTCGCTGCCCTGGTTTGACATCTTGTGCATGGTCCCCATGGTAGGGCGGGTGTCTCTCTGGGTTGACCACTTTGCAGATCCTGCCTAATGTAAGGTCTTGCCTCAGCAGTCCCCTGAAGAAAGCAGAACTCTTGAAACAGGCAGCATTTCAAAAGGAACTTTTATTGGGAGACAGTGATAGCAAAGAGAATAGGCAGGATCTGAAGTTCCCATGCTAAAACATTAGGTTAAAAGTTACTCATTCAAATGCCTCCCTCTGCTCAGTTCGATGCAAGGCAATCACCTGGTGTTGAGTTGCTGTAAGAACTTTAGACTGGGAAGGTGATAAGAAGTTGTTCTCAGGTGCCGCACTCTCATCTTCTTTGGAGCTGAGACAAAACAGATGCCCCCAAGCTCATCCCTCCTTCCTCCCTAGGCCAGGAAGATACATCAAAGTGAAGAAAGACCTAAGGAGGTGACAGGTCATAAAAATACCAGGGTCCCCTCCTTCCACCAGAATGGCAGTGTCCCAATAGGGATCTATGGGGACCTGACAATCCAAGTATTAAGATCCACACACTTGTTTTGTGAATTTGGTTCCACAGGGAACCAAACCTACCAAAAACAGAACCATAAAAGACAGACTAGGAATTCAAACTAAAATAGGCAAGAATATGGTAAGAGAACACTTGTCTGCTGGAAAAGAGCCGACGCGGTTCCCATCTTCCAAAAAAAGGGGGGGAAACAGATCCAGGAAACTACAAACCAATCGGCTTGATATCAATACCTGAGAAGATCCTGGAAAAGATAATCAAGCAGCAGATCTGCAAACACATGGAAGAAAGCAAATTTATAATCAGAAGCCAACATGGATTTATCAAAAACTGATCATGCCAAAGAAATCTTGTTTCATTCTTTGACAAACTGATTAAATTAGTGGACCGGTGAAATGCTGTGGACACAGTATATTTGGATTTTAGTAAAACATTTAATAAAGTAGACCACAACCTATTTTTGGGGAAGCTAGAAAAATGTGAGATAGAAAAACCAAATGTACACAATAGGTGAAATCTGGCTCAATAGCAGTAACTGCAAGAAGGATCTTGGAATCCTCATGGATAATGATTTAAATATGAGCCAGCAATATGCTGCAGCCACCAAAATAGCCAATGCAATCCTAGGCTGCATTAAGAAAGGGATAGAACGAAGATCATGTGAAGTTTAGTACTGCTTTATAATGCCTCCTATCTAACAAAATGAAATTCAATGTAGAGAAAAGTAAAGTCTTACACTTAGACAAGAAAAACCAAAAGTACACATATAGATTCAGTGAAACCAGGCTTAATAGCAGTAACTGTGAGAGGACATTCTTGGAGTCTTAGTGGACAATCAATGAATTATGAGCCAAAAGTGTGTGGCAGCAGCCAAAAAAGCCAATGCAATCTGAAGTTGCATTAACAGAGGGATTCAATCAAGATCACATGAGGTACTAATACCACTCTATAAAGCCTTAGTAAGACTACACCTAGAATACTGCATCCAGTTTTGATCACTACACTATAAAAAGATGTTGAGATTCTAGAAAGAGTGCAGAGAAGAGCATCACAGATAGTTAGAGGATTGGATGGAATTTTGTCTGAAGTAGTATACAGTCTCCTGCTTGTGCAGAGGGTTAGACTAGAATACGGGTGTCAAACCCGAGGTGTCACGTTGCCATCACGTTACATTTCACAATGTTTTTTCCTTCACGGAGCTGGGTTGGGCGTGGCCTGTGTGTGACGCATTCAGCCCATGGGCCACCAGTTTGACACCTCTGGACAAGGTCCCTTGCATGTCTGTTATTCTGTTACAAATAGATGTCTAATTTTTTTCTTGAAACCTGCAGTGATGGGGCACCTACAACTTTGGGAGGCAAGCTGCTCCATTTGATTAATTGTTTTCACTGTCATGAAATTTCTCTTTAGTTCCAGGTTGGATCTCTCTGCTTGGGTGGGGGGTTGGACTAGATGACCTACAAGGTCCCTACCAACTCATTGATCAGATATATTTTTTGTCAGTATATAAGTGTTCATGAATTGGGATAGACATGGTAACAGGTCAGCCAATTGGGACTGTTTGGTGACTCAGATGGCTTGGAGCCTTGGTGTGGCTTAGGTTCACTGAACTGTATATATATATGTGTGTGTGTGTGAGAGAGAGAGAGAGAGAGAGATTCTGTGATTCTATAGCCTCTGTATTATATTGCTTCTGTGAATATAGCTTCTGTGAATATTGATTCTGTGCTTCTGAATTCTGTACTTCTGGATTCTGCTGTATGGTATTGTATATAAAGAAGTCTCTTATATATAATTAAATCCTGCTGAAGTTCATTTACTTGTGTGCTGGTCGGATGTGCTGCAAAAATCTGACAGGTTGTGGGCCCAGAGCACACAGAAACACTGAACTGTAATTAAGCCAAGGGACTGCCTGTGTTAAAAGAGAAACCAGGCAGAGAAGGCTTGCAGGATGGCTGTTGAATTCAAGGAGAGCTCTCTGCCTCGATCGGGACAGAAGAACTATATAATTTGGGCTGCAAAGATGGAATGTTTCCTGAAGGCTGAGGAGCTCTGAGATATTGTTGTTAATCCACCCCAGGGGCCATTAGCAGCTGCAGAACAAAGGCAGCAAGATAAGGCACTGGCCTACATCATCTTGAGTTTAGAAGATGAACAATTTATCAATGTGGCTAATTTAAAAATTGCCAATGAAGTCTGGCTGAAATTGAGAAGTGTACACGTGAGTGTGTCTGCATGCAATATTGTGCAATTGTCCAAACAATTATACAGAGCCCGGTTGGAACCACAAGAATCTGTGGAGCAGCATTTTGTACACTTGCAAACTCTATTTATTGAGTTAGAACAGCATGGAATGAAGATTCCTGAATCTCAGAAAGTGCTGTTGGTGTTAAATAGTCTAGATGAAACGTGAGACATAGTTTCTGCAGTATTTGAGTGCAAATTAGAGCAGGAATTACGTTTGGAGGCCTTAAAGGCTTGTTTGATTGCAGAGAACAAGCACCATTTTAGAAAAAGCCACGAGGAGAAATTCCTGAGGTGGGGGCCCAAGGAGCAGAGAGAGAAATGTAACAGACTGGCTGTCTGCAGAGACCAGAGCAACAGACAAGATGTCTGCACAGAGAAAAGTAACAGAAGAGACCGGATTACAGCCCAGAAAAGTTTTTCTAAGCAGAAAGAACAGCAACAACGAAGGTGTTTCATCTGTGGTGAAAGGACTCATTTGAAGAAGAATTGTTTGCAAAGAAAAAACTATTTGCAAGGAAGAAAACCAGCAAATGGACAAGCTGGTGGAAAACCAGCAGATGAACAAGTTGCTGTGGCAAAAGTCAGCTATTGTAATAGCAGAGACAAATGGTTAATAGACAGTGGGGCTAGTCAAACAATTGTTAATAATTCTAAATTGTTTTTCAGAATGGATCCAGCTGGTGGAGATGCAGTAGCCTTGGCGAATGGCCAGAAGGCTAAAATCACTGGAAGAGGCAGTGTGCAAATTCCATATCTGGAAAAGAGGTTCAATGATATATTATGTGTGCCTGAAATGGAGCATAATTTACTGAGTGTCTGTAGTTTAGACAAGCAAGGATTTGAGACCACATTTGTAAATGGGAGGTGTCTCATAAAGAAAAATGAGCATGTATGTGCACAGAGCATAAAAGAGGATAATCTTTATGTGTTTCAGGGAGAAAAGGTTCAATGTGCCCAACCATTTGGAAATGTGGCACAACATGATTCATGTGTTCATCTCTTGCACAGAAAGCTTGGCCATGCCAGCTTCAGAGTTTTGCAAAAGATGCAACAGTTTGGAGAAGAGTTAAATTTAAAGGGATGTAAGGCATATTTGGATTGCGCAATATGCAAATCATCAAAGTCCAAAGAATTCCCAGTAAGCAAAAGTAGCACAAGGCAGACAACAAGAGCTCTAGAGCTGGTACATGCAGATTTGGTTGGGCCAATGCAAGCCAGTTTGCACTGGTCCTTGTAGATGACTACAGCAGATTGTCATTGTAGATGACTACAGCAGGTTTGGGTTCTGCTATTTACTAAAGAGTAAAATGGAGGTGCTACAGAAATTTAAGCAATGGGTAAGCTTTGTAGAAAGAAGATACAAACAACAGGTATGCCAGATACAAACTGACAGAGTTCATGTCAACAAGTTTTCAACAGTGGTTGGGACAGTTAGGAATAAAACACAGATGCACTAATCCATACACAGCAGCTGAGAATGGTGTAGTTGAGAGGCGGAATGGAGTCTTACAAACAATGAAGGACTCACTGCTGGAGGATTCTGGTATGAGCAGGTCATATTGGGGTGAAGCCATGTTGACTGCTAATTATTTAATTAATAGGCTGTGGGGTTCCTCTATTAATGATACTCCATATGCTGTGCTATATGGGAGAAAGCCATCTCTGGCACATTTAAGGGTTTTTGGAAGCAATGCATGGGTGCATATTCCAAAAGCAATCAGAAGAAAAGGACAGCCAAAGGCTAGAAAGCTCAAGTTTACAGGCTATGAGCCAGGCTCAAAGAGCTATCGCTTTAGTGATGGGAGCAAAAGAATAGTCATTTCCAGGTCTGCTAGCTTTGCAGAGCAAAATTGGAACAGAATTGATGCAAATTTATGGAATGATCCACTTAATGACAGTAACTCACTTAGTGACAGTAACTCACTTAATGACGGTGTCAGCGTTCAGGGAGGAGAAACTGAAAGAGAGCAAGAAAAGGAGTCAGAAGATGATGACTCGGATATGAAACAAGAGAGGGTTGAAACACAAGAGCAGTCAATGCCACGCAGGTCAGAGTGATGGAACAAGGGGATTCCACCTGACAGGTATTCTGCTAGTAAAGTTAAAGTGTGTAATGTGTAGTATGAGCCAAGAAACTATCAGGAAATATTAGCATTACCCAAAATTGAACAAGTAAAGTGGAAAGAAGCCATGGACAAAGAAATGAAATCCATGGGTGAACATAAAGTGTTCACATCTATTTAATTTAATTTAATTTAATTTATTTATTTGTCAAGCATATATGATTACAAGCAAAGTATAGACAAAGTATAAACATGATTGTATATATATATAATAATACAAGCATGATTATGAGTACAAGAAGTATGAATATATGGGTACATTAGGACAGGGATGGTAGGCACGATTGTGCCACAATCACAATGACTTTGCCACAAGGTTGCAAAGCCGTAGGATGTAAATAGGTGTACAAAAAGAAAGTACTATCCAAACATGAGGTCCAATATAAGGCAAGATTAGTGGCACAAGGTTTTTCACAAAGGAAAAACGTGCACTATGATGAGGTATTCGCACCTACAGTAAAGAGTGAAAGCATAAGGTTGGCACTAGCATTAGCAGCAGCACGTGGCCATAAATTTGGCATTTTGATATAACCACAGCATTTCTCAATGCGGAATTAGAGGAAGAAATTTACATGGTTCAAGCACCAGGGTATGAAAGTAAAAAGCCTAACACAGTGTATAAATTGAACAAGGCCATTTATGGGCTGAAGCAGTCAGCCAGGAATTGGAATATCTGTTTAGATAAGGCATTGAAGGGTCTTGGGTTCAAGAGTTGCAAGGCTGATGGTTGCATATACACTGGAAAGTTACAAGGTGGGGATTGTCAACTATTAGCATTTGTGGATGATCTTTGTTTCATTGCAAAGGATTTGTCACTGGTAAAAGAATTTGCTAATCAATTAGGAAAAAAATTTAAATTAAAATATTTGGTTGAAATACAAAATTAAGGTGGTTATGTTCTCAGTCAAAGAAGAAAAATTGAACAGTTGTTGGAGAGATATAACATGAAGGATTGTAATTCTGCTCCAACACCTATGAGCACAGATTTTCATAACAGTTTGGATGAGGACAAAAGTGAAGCCTGTGATCGAGAGATATATCAGTCAGCAATAGGGAGGCTGTTATATCTGTCACAGTGGTCCAGATCAGACATAGCTTGTGCAGTAAGCATCTTAAGTCGCTTTACTGCTGCACCAACGCAATTGCATTGAATGAGTGTAAAAAGGATTCTCAGGTATTTGAAGGGAACTGTGAATTGGGTCTTCAAATACAGGTCTCTGAAGAATTAAAATTGAAATGCTATGTTGATAGTGATTATACCAATGATGTAAAAACCAGAAAGTCCAATTCTGGGATTGTGGTATTGTTTGGAGGGGCTTTAATTGGTTGGAAGTCCAGAAAGCAAACAACTGTAGCCATTTCTACTGCCGAGGCAGAATTTATTGCTTTATCTGAACTTTGCTCAGAGGTAACTTGGTATGTACAGCTATTAAAGGATTTAAACGTAAAAGTAACTGAAGCTGTAACGGTATTTGAGGATAATGCTGCCTGCATTAAAATGGCAACAGGTGACAGAGTAAAAAATAGAAGCAAGCATGTGGACATTAAATATTGTAATGTAAAAGAAGCTATTTAATGTAAATTAATTAGCTTGCTTCACTGTTCTTCAGAGGACAATCTGGTAGATATAATGACCAAGCCATTGGGTGGAGTGCACCATAGGAAGAATATTAAGTTATTCGTTTTTATGTCTATTCCAGTCATGAAGGGAGGAATATCAGTATATAAGGGTTCATGAATTGGGATTGACATGGTAACAGGTCAGCCAATGGGGACTGTTTGGTGACCCAGACGGCTTGGAGCCTGGGCGTGGCTTAGGTTCACTGAACTGAATATATATATGTGCTTCTGTGATTCTATAGCCTCTGTATTATATTGCTTCTGTGAATATAGCTTCTGTGAATATTGCTTCTGTGCTTCTGAATTCTGTACTTCTGGATTCTGCTGTATGGTATTGTATATAAAGAAGTTTCTTATATATAATTGAATCCTGCTGAAGTTCATTTACTTGTGTGCTGGTCGGATGTGCTGCAAAACTCTGACATTTTTGTATGGATGTTTCAGATACTATTGGTATATTATGATTTATCAATTGTTGTTCATATATTATTATTTATGATTGTATCTTATGATTTATGATCTATGAGTTATCACTTTGTTGTTTGCATGTACTCTGGAGAGCTTATGTCCTGGAGACAAATTCACACTTGGCCAATAAAGAATTCTATTTCTGTTCTGTTCTTTCGTTTGCTATTATGCCTTCCTACTTTGGGTGTGCATGTGTGCATGTGTGTGTAAGGGAGAGAGAGTGAGAAAGGAGGGAGGGAGGGAGGGAGAGAAAGAGAGAAAGAGAGAGAGTCTTTGATCAGTTTTTTACTTCTGTCAACTGCCTAGGCAAGTCCCTGCACTTTTCTTATGAACTTTTTCATAAGTGACTTGCCATTGCCTCCTTCCTAGGTATCAGAAACACACACAGAGAGAGACTGGCCCAAGATCACCTTTCTACCTTACTGTCTCAGAAAAGCAATTGTTTGTTACATTCCTTTCCGGGTGTGCGACCACATCTTCTCTTTCTTTCCATCTTTCCAAGTAGTCTATGCATTATCTGTCCAAAGAAGGATAATTTAAGCCTGGTAATCTGTGCCTTGAGTGAAAACTGTGCATTAATTTGTTAAACCATGAAAAAGCATCTATATTCAGCACTTGCAAACAGATTTAAAACAAAATTTCACATTCTTGTTAGTCCTTTGTCAGTATAATAACTTATAAACCTTCCTTTACCATCATGGTTAAAATACCTTAGAGATTTGCCTTGTATGATACAGGTTTGTACCTATGGAAATTGGTGTCAAGATTGAACCACTTTGCTTCTTTCAAACCTAATGCTTTTCAATTTGCCAGTGAACTAGGGGGAGGGGAGGGAAATGGAATGTGGAGAATGTATGCAGAGATCGTGAGAGCATGGAACCAGCAAGGTCACCGCTGCAGGTGCTCAAGAAAGAGATGGACCGTTCTCATAACAAAAGACAATCTCATAATTGGACAATGTGATTGGGGAGAAGGAAAAAGTATTGTTTAACAGGGCAAGCATTTGCGTGGGAAACCAGACCTGGTTTCGTTTCTTCAGTGCCAACATGGTGTATCCAATAAGGTTTTACTTTTGGGTTGGATTGACTCCAGTCCGGGCTCTTGGCCAACTCCAGCAAGTAATTGTCTTTGATGGACTTAATGACTTGCTTGTGTCTTTCATATTTGGAATCCCGGCCAAAGTGTTCTGTGCTTGAAAACAAACACATTGGCAAAGAATTAGTATTCAATTTAATACTAAGCAATTATTAGTATTAAAGCCTTTTTGTTTAAATAACAGGGTGTGTGTGTTGCTTTCTGGGGGTTTGCCGCGCTGGGTCACAACACAAAGTCACTGCTGCAGGTGCTTGAGAAAGAGATGGACTGTTCTCATAACAAAAGACCATCTCATAATTGGACAATGTGATCAACCAGGGTGGGGAGAAGGAGAAAGTATTGTTTAACAGGGCAAGCATTTGCAGGGGAAACTAGAGCTGGTTTCGTTTCTTCAGTATCAACATGGTGTATCCAATAAAGCTTTACTTTTGGGAATTCAATTCTTCCGAGAGTGTTTCCTTGTTTTGGGTTCGCTAATTGGACAATTGACAATTGGGATGGGTAGAAGGAGGAGGAGGAGGAAGAAGACTACTTTTCCTACTGCACTAGGAAAATGTGCCTGGAAGTCATATTTGCAATTGGAGGGAGATAAATAAAGGCTGACATTTTCTGTTTCTGCTCTCTATAAGTGGTTGAAACCCCTTTCAGGTCACAAGGCAACTAGGCAGTTTAAATCAAGCCACTACGACCATCCCTTTGGAATGAGCTGCTTATACTAAGTGTACTGGTCATCCTTGGAAACTGATAATATCCAGTAAATATCCCAGTATGTTGGCATCCTATCCCCACATCTTTCCATGTTGCAAAAAGTGATACTGGAAAAAATAATTAAAAAACAGATCTGCAAACATCTAAAAACAAATAGTTAAACTAGAAGCCAGCATGGGTTTGTTAAAAACAGACCACGCCAAACTAATCTTATATCATTCTTTGACAAAGTGACCAAGTTAGTAGACTAGCGAAATGCTGTGGACATAGTATACTTAGATTTCAGTAAGGTATTTGGCAAAGTAGATCACAACCTACTTCTCGGTAAGCTAGAAAAATGTGAGATTGCCATCAGAAATTGTGGGTGCTTCATCACTGGAAGTTTTTAAGAAGAAACTGGATAGTCACTTGTCTGAAACAGTGTACGGTCTCCTGCTTGAGCAGAGGGTTGGACTAGAAGACCTCCAAGGTCCCTTCCAGCTCTATTCTGATTGATTCATTTTGGGGAGAAACCTCCTGCAGTCTGTATGGCAAGAGTTTGTTCAGTTCAATGACTCTCTGCCTACCCAAAATTTTCATTTTGACTGAAGAAGTTACTTGGATGAGAAAAAAAATGTCTGTTTTAATAAACTTTGGTCCAGTTGCCATGATTTAACCTTTTTAAATAAATTGATTTATTTTCACTGACCACCTCTGCATTATGCAAACCTTCAGCTATTTCATACCCCTTCTTTAGCAATTTTAGTGGTGTTCCTTTGAGGTATTTGTTTCCTTCTTTCCTTCAATTTGTTTTTCATGCTTCTGGAAGTCTTTAATATATAGTTCCCCAAATCCTGACCCGCTTAAGCATTTAATCACTTGTATCACTCTCCACCAATCAGATCAAGCCTTGATCATGAGCTGCATTATAAAACCTTCAGTTTCTAATCAATATACTCAAATTTCATTTAAATAGTTTTGACTCTATCCACATTCTTTCCCTCAAATGCCCATTCAACCCCCTGCAAAACTTTATTTTTTATTTATAAAATTTATTGGAGCGGTGTGGTGGCCTAGAGGTGAAGATGCTTGCCTCCAATTGGGAAGGTTGAGAGTTCAGTCCTAGTCAGTGACCGATGTTTCTTTATCAGGGAGCAAAGAGAAAATATCTGCTGCAAACTCCGTGTACGCATCAAGAAGGGCATCTAGCCAGTAAACGCTCATTCAGTCACCCCAACTCCACCCCCAGTTCCACCCGGAATCAAGGGATTACAAGAAAGAAAGAAAAACTATTAGCCACCAGTCTTACCACAAGGTAATACTTGGTGGGTTACAATCAGAGAAAATAAAAATAAAAAAATATTAAAATAAATAAAATAATATAATATAATAAAATAATTAAAGTAAAAATATTAAAAACATAAATAAATTACCGTATTTTTCAGAGTATAAGATGCTCCGAAGTATAAGACGCACCTAGCTTTTGGGGAGGAAAACAAGGGGAAAAAAAATCTGCCTCTGCCTCCCAGCAATTTGCCTCACAGCAAACAGCAAACAGCAAACAGTACAGATGATATACATTGTTTGCTGTGTATTTCTGTGCATGTGTGCCTGACCCATAGAAATAGCAAAGAATTAGAGAAATGTACATTATGGCAGTATATTAATGCCAGAAAGTTTTCTTAAATGTAGTCACACGAACTCCTCCCAATTATTTAAATAGATCTGCTCCAAACATGTCAGACTATACTTGTACTGATGCTGTTAAAATTGATGTGGCTTTCTGGAAGTATACATTATTCTCTGCTATTTAAAAGAAGATACAATAGCACTGGGCCTCTTCAGATCAAGCATTTATTTTAAAAAGCTGCTTCATTTTGTTAAGTTGTCTAGAACAATAATAAGTCTTTAAAAAATAAGTCTAATAATTTGAACCTTCTATAGACATTTATAGTTATTGACTTACCTGCTTGCATCCAGTTTCAGCAGTCTGATTTGCACAAGACAATAACA
>QLTV01001461.1:116017-130724 GCA_003457575.1 Thermophis baileyi
ATGTGTGGCCTTCAGCAACTGATAGGAAAGCCAAGAATTCTGCCCTGAATCTCTGTCCACTGCCACCACTTTGGTGACTAGGTAGCCCGTCTCTGCTCCCCTGGGAACCAGATCATTTGATGGAGAAGTGCTGTTCTGAAGGGGGCAGAGGATGAAGGGGGCGTTGTCATTTTCATCCGTGATAAGAACTCGGACCATCGTTTCTGAGCTCAGGGGAGGCGAGCCCTTGTCTACAGCCCTCACCATCACCTGGAAATCTTGTATATCCTCATAATCAATAGATCGAATAGCATACAAGTTCCCAGTTTCAGAGTTGATGGAGATGTAAGATGATGCAGGCTCTTCCCTGATCTTTCCAAACAAAAGAGAGTAGGTTACTTTGGCATTCTGTTCTGTGTCCACATCCGCAGCATGGACTGATCCAATGAGCAGTCCTGGAATGTTGTTTTCTCGTAAGTGCAAATTGTAAAGACCTCTTTCAAACATTGGAGGGTTATCATTGACGTCTGAAAGTTGAATGCTAATAACTGTCATTGAAGTGAGTCTGGGAGAACCTTGGTCGGTGGCTGTGATGGTGATGTTATAATGTGACATTTGTTCTCTGTCCAATGGCTGTTGAGTCACAAGCTGGTAATAATTGTTCTCAGTCAGTTTTAGTATAAACGGCAGGTTTTTCTCAGTGTTACAGGTAGTTCTGCCATTGTCTCCGGAGTCTTGATCTCTGATGCCAAAAAGTGCCACCAGTGTTTCCGGGGGAGAATTTTCTGGTAAAGGATTAGTGATGGATGATACAATTATTTCTGGAGCATTGTCATTCTCATCTTCAATGTCAACAAGAACTTTACAGTAAGCGGACAATCCCCCTCCATCTGTGGCTTTGATGCTGAGTTCATAATTATGATTTTCTTCATAATCAATTTTCCCTACGAGCGTAATTTCCCCAGTATGATTGTTTAACCTGAATGATCGGAGTACATCTGCTGGTGCTTGGCTAAAAGTGTAAATGATTTCACAATTTTGTGTTTTTTCATAATCAATTTTCCCTACAAGCGTAATTTCCCCAGTATGATTGTTTAACCTGAATGATCGGAGTACATCTGCTGGTGCTTGGCTAAAAGTGTAAATGATGTGAGCGTTGGATCCAATATCTTTGTCAGTGGCTTCAACTTTAGCAACCAATGAACCTGTATGACTATTTTCCATTAGCTGCACTTTATACACTGTTTGTTCAAATTGGGGCACGTTATCATTGTTATCCAGAATATCAATAATTATCTGTGCTGTGCCAGTTCTCCTTGGGATCCCTCCATCCACAGCTTCCAGAGTGAGGATAAACTGAGGGATCACCTCACGGTCTAACAGTTTTGCCAAAAGCAGTTCTGTATATTTCCTGCCATTGTTTTGACTTTGTACGTCCAGCTTAAAATATTCGCTTGGGCTAAGTATGTAGTTCTGGATAGCATTTTTTCCTTTGTCTAAATCGTGGGCTGTCTCCAAGGGGAAACGTGCATTTATGGGAGTCTGTTCAGGTATTTCAAAAAGGAATTGATTCTGAGAGAATATAGGGGAATTATCATTGACATCTTCTACCTGAACTTCAATTTTGAAGAATTGAAGAGGATTTTCCAGCAAAATTTCAGAGAATAGAGTGCAAGGATCACTCAGACCACACAAAGCTTCTCGGTCAATTTTATCCCTCAATATTATATTGCCAGAATGAGGATCCAGCTGGAAATCCTGCCTGGAACTCTTAGAAATCAACTGTGCTTGAGATTCTTTGTAAAGCAACTCCTATAATTTCCTTTATAGTTGTGATCAGAATCCAATGGGAGTTATTTTTTGGTATTCATACTGGAGTATTTTCTTCGGAAATTTCTCAAGATTTAATTGAAAGCGGTTGCCTTTTGTTCTGAGATTTCTTTTTCTAATGACTAGATCACTCTGAAGTAAATGATTCTCTCTTTTTACTGTTTGGTGCAATAGCACCACCTTGTGTGTAAAGTAAAATGTAGCACTGAATTTATGAAACTCCTTAGAAAAAGGCATTCATTCTAGAGTATAGAACAGAACTTTTCAAAAGAACTAAATGTTATACAATCTTGGGATCTTTTGTCATATCAAAATAATATATTAATAGCTTTCAATCTAGACAAAAAGGATTCCTCCCAAAATGTAAGAGCTATAATTTTTGGTATGGTTGTGATATGAATGTGTATATAAGAATGTGTATAAAGTACCGTAAGTACAAGGATCCAGAGGAATATCACTTGTGTGCTTTATTTTTACTTGCACCTTTTCATGTCATAAGTTTATAATGACCATGTAGCTTATATTTGGAAACAATCATGATTTTCACTTCCACTCATATCTAGACATTTCATATTTCTTTTCAGAAGGAAATTAAGCAGCCAGGAATTTAAATTAAAAAGTCTCAATTTGCAGAAGTTGCCACTGCATTTGTTTGTTTCTTTTTTCTTATTACTTTCTAGAGGTTTGTACCTCTCTTGTCTGTCTAATGTTTTGTTTTGGATTTTTTTCATATTTTTGTAACAAATGTGATGTAAACAGAAGAGAATAGGAATGAACAATTGACTATCATGTTAAACCATCTTGGAAGAGGGATGGAGACTGTATTCTTATATTTCATATCTAAACATTCAGAAATTTTCAATGTATCTTTGAAGCTGAGGTGTAGACAGACAACAACCTGTATCACATTCAAATTTCCAGAGGTATAGCTTTAATAAATTATCTAGCAAAGGTTTTAGGGCTACCACCTTAATATGTAATGTTGTATACCTTTCATGGCTTAGAGCTGACTTAATCAGCTGCATGGAGTGTAGGTTTTTTTTTTATATTAATAAGCTGACTGTGTGATGAACCATAATAATAACAATTGCAAAGGACAATTTTCCTTGGAACAGCTTACATTGTGCAATGAAATTGTTAACACCATCAAACAACATCTGCCTATCCCAGCTCCTTGGGAGGGACACAATAAGTGAATAAAAATGCCAAATCCAGTCTGATCGTCTAGCTGATTATGCAACCAACCATGATAATAGTATCAAGAAAGGAATCTTTCAAGGAGATGCACTACCATGTTTGTTATTGCACTGATTCTCCTGTCAACTATAGTGAAAAGGTCAGGCCACAGTTATCAAACATCCAAAATATCCGCCAGAGTATCCCATCTCCTTTACATGGATGATATGAAGCTGTATGGAAAAGCACTATCTGAAATAGAATCATTGTTCAATTCTGTCCATATATAAGGTCAAGACATTGCAATGGAATTTGGGCTCAACCAATGTTCCACCCTCACCACCAACAGGGGGAAAATGGTGAAAACCATTTTAATTCCATAGGGAATTAAGATGCCCTATGGAAACTGCATCAAGAGTCTGGAGGAAGACGATCACTACAAATACCTGGGCATCCTTCAAGCTGAGCATCTTTCAAGCACACCGAAGTTAAGAAGAAGATCAGAAATGAATACATCAAGAAAGTGAAGAAGATTTTAAAGTCCAAATTCAGTGGAGGAAATACCATCAAGGCAATTAACACCTGGGCAATCCCAATCATTAGATTCGCAACACTTGGAATAGTGGATTCGACTCAAGCAGAACTTCCTAGCCTTGGCTAGGAAGACCAGAAAAATAATGACAATGAATTAAGCCAGAATTAAGAAGACAGCAACAGACAGCCAATACCATTTCTGCAAAGAAGCTGAAGAAACAGTGGACCACCTAGTTAGCTGCTGCAAGAATATCACACAGATTGATTACAAATAACGGCATGACAAAGTAGCAACAACAACGGCATGACAAAGTAGCAACAACGGTGGGTTGGAAGAGCTGCAAGAATACCGTTTGCCTGCAAGCAAGAACTGGTAGGATCATAAAATGGAGAAAATAATAGAAAATGCAGAAGCTAAAGCGCCCTGAGACTTTAGAATTCAACAGGCAAGTACCTGCCACATAACATCCAAGACTTAATAATTGTTGTTAAGAAAGACAAAAAACAACAACAGCACCTGGATAGTGTATGTGGCAGTACCTGAAGACAGCAGAATACAAGAGAAAGAATTGCAGAAGATAACAAAATACAAAGGCCTGCAAATAAAAACAGAACAACTGTGGCAAAAGAAAGCAAAGGTAGTACCAATAGTAATAGGCGCCTAGGTTGCAATCCCAAAATAGTTGGAGCATCACTTGAAAACCATGGGCATTGAAAAAAATCACCATCAGTCAATTGCAAAAGGCAGCTTTACATCCCGCAATGATACTTTTAACATCATCAACATCTACCTATCCCAGATCTTTCGGAAGGGCTTGATAGGTGGATATAAATGCCAAACTCAATCTAAACATCTGGCTGATTGTACAACCAATCAATATTAATATAAACCTTCAAGTTTAGGCAATGATATCAAGCAGGTACTAAATTTTTAACAGATTAACAGAGTTGGAAGAGACCTTGTAGGTCATCTAGTCCAACCCCCTGCTCAAGCAGGAGACCCTACACCATTTCTGACAAATGGCAGTCCAATCTCTTCTTGAAAGTCTCAAGTGATGAAGTTCCCACAACTTCCAAGGGCAAGCTGTTCCATCGGTTGATTGTTCTCACTGTCAGAAAGTTCCTCCTTATTTCTAGGTTGAATCTCTCCTTGATCAGTTTCCATCCATTATTCCTTGTCTGGCCTTTGGGTGCTTTGGAGAATAGCTTGACCCCCTCCTCTCTGCGGCAGCCCCTCAAATATTGGAACACTGCTATCATGTCTCCCCTGCTCCTTCTCTTTGCTAGACTGGCCATGCCCAGTTCATGCACCGCTCTTCATATGTTTTAGTCTCCAGTCCCCTGATCATCCTGGTTGCTCTCCTCTGCACTTTTTCTAGAGTTTAGAAGGTTCTAAATGGAACCTTCCCCAAAACAAGATAGAGATGTTTCTGAAAAATATATGGCTAATGCAACGTAGCAATTCATTGTTTGCCCATCCTCTATTCCTACTTCCAAATACAGCTACTATTGTGTTTTGTGTGAGCAAATATTAAACAAATCAAAAATTAACCCTCAATCATGGGCAGGAATTGAATCTGGGCCCTTTATTTATTAAAAAAAAAGCAAATAAATACTCTCTGACACTGAACTGCTCTGGTCCTTCTCAAACTTGATACTAACCATGTACACTTACAAACTGCATGCTTAAACGTCCTTGGGAGTAGAGTGTAGAGACACAAGAGTGATGAAAAGTTGTGCCTTCCAAGATGGCATGCACTGTTCCAAAGGACTAAGGTTAACTTATAACGGGTTTCACACTAGGGCTTCATAGTTTCTCAAACTGGATTGCAACTCAGAGAAATTTAAAGGAATGTAGAGGGCAACCTTGTCTTGACAAAATGATAGTACTATCAACATTTGCTCTGGGCTGTTAGAATTAACCAAAAGACTTTGATAGAAAATACAGCCATTTTCCCTTTAAGCCAAGCAGGGAGTAAAAACACAAGCTGCAGAATAAAAGCTCACCAAGAAAAACTTCTTCCCACCTCTCAGTCTAGGGAAAGTCCCGGGCAGACTGCCAAGAACCACTTAGCTAGAGGATACATTGTTGCAATAAGGAAAACCACAGGAATGCAGCAGGAGACAGCCCCTTTGCTTTCAGCTAAAGCAATCAGTATTGACAGGATTAACACAAGAAAGCTAAGGCAATCAGTATTGATAGGATTAAGACAATAGCCACATCCAAACTCACTGGCTTTACATCTCTACCCCCTTCCAGTGGCTAGGATTAACCTCTTGCTCCCCGAATGACCACGCCCGAAGAAATTATCCCATCAAAAGGCACACCATCAGACCCCATTGAAATATCTGAATCTCAAAAACTAGAAAGAGTATAAAAACTCCAATAATTGCTTCACTGCTCAGCTTGCTAGCTTGGAACCCATTGCTGATGTCACTGGCTTCCTAAAATAAACTTCTTTCCAGCAGCTTGCTTCCTTGTCTATTTGCTCTCGAGCGCTGACAGCTTCATCCCAGCTGGAGGGACGAATCTGGGGAAGTTTTTCTTCCAACAGTTTGGCGACCATGAAGGGACTCCCAGCCAACCCAGCTGTAGGAACTACAGGGCCAATACTGTGCCAGTAACAGACCTCTTTTGTCTGTGGGTAAGCCCACAGAACCTGCCTGGGTGGCACAGGGTAGTAAAGGGAGTCTTTGAGTTTTGCACTCAAAAGCTGCCTGGAAAGAGGGTAAATACCTCTAAATTTTGATTCTTGGAATTTTGGGGAGCGGAAGGATGTGTGTGTGTGAGAGAGAGTGCAAGGGGCCTCATCCTTTGGCTGCAGCTGGATCCTGCTCCCTCTGTGTGATTCCTAGCCACCCTCGACCTGCTGCTAGCTCTGCCAAGCCGCAATCAGCAGAATCAGGAAAGCAAAGAGGTTTTGCCAGAGCATAGGACCTTCTGCAAGGAGAATGAGAGAGCCAAGCGGGTAACGGTTGAGAAGGTGTGGGAACAAAAAGGGAGTCCCGGTAAAGTCCAGAAAGCAAGCCCAATCCTAGGAGATGTCCGTATTCACTGCTAAGAAGAGCAGCAGGTCCTCCCAGACTCTCGTGGGTCTGAAAACCATGTGACAGGGAAGACCAGGGAAGGAGGTGCACATACTCACTGCAAGGGGAGCAGCAGGTCCTCCCAGATCCTTTTTTTTTTTTTTGCGGGGTCTGAAAACCATAGCGGGAGTTCTCAGGAAAGGAAGTGACTTTATTCTGCCAGAGAACCAGAGTTCTCCCTGACCCCTTTTTGGTCCGAAAAATGACAGGTGGGGTGGCAGGTAAGCTGCGGGGGAAGGCCTGGCTAAGCCAATTGAACCCCACATCTGAAGGGGAACATGGGAAGCTATAGTTCGAGGATCATGTTCGATCCATGCTATAGTTCGAGTCCCCTCTAGGAGACTTGCTCATGGCATGGGATGAGAGGTGAGTGCCTGTCCTAGCTGGTATGAAGAGAAAACAAGCAAGGGAGGAATGGGCTTTGCTTAAGGACAACTCCAGAAGACAAATTTGGCCAGGAGCAGTACTTTTGAATATCAAACACTGAAAGCACTTAAACCCAAATAAAAGCCAACCCAGATACCCTATTGGTGTTGCTGGGTTGAACTCTTCAGGTCAAAAGATCCAGTTCTAGGAAAACCACAAGTCAGCACTGACCCCCTCCCCTCCCTGATGACCAAAAGCCAAAACTTATGGCCCCTCTGCTGAGCAAGCCTGTAGCTGGGCGAGGAAGGGGCCTTTACAGATTCTACTGACCATGCAGACAGCAAGCAAAAGTAGCAGAAAAGAGCTCCTGGATACTTGGGACTCATGTAAAGCTGGCAGTGCTGGACCATAACTCAGAACCTATGACAACACCAAAGGTGCCATCCCTGTGACCCAGGAAGGACCCGGAGACTGAGGAATGGTCTCTTAAGGACTCCTTTTGAAACCGAAGGAAATGGGGGAAGGGACAGCAAAGGGGAATAAGGCAAAATCTGTTAAAATGTATTGTTACCTATGTTGTATGTTTATGTTCATAATCTATGCCATCGGGTTCCTAGAACCAAGCCTTTTTCCAGATAAAGGGAATGTTTGGGAGTACCTAGCATGAGAGGTACTCAGTACCACTGACTTTTGCCAGCAGGATGGAGGTCTGTAAAAGACATCCTGACCATATGCCTATTGGGATAGCATCAGGGCCACAGGCCATACAACCACATGTTTCAGGTTAACAGGGTGCCAAGCCCCCAAGGTCCCTAGATGTCAGAGTCTTAACAATACCCAATTGACCTGCAATCTCACCGAAATCATTCTCTTAAGGCTCTCTCCAGGATGGTTCCTGCTGTGTGAGTTAAAAGCTTACTCTTACCTACCAGCAGACTCAACTGGTGGCCCATGTATCTTAGGATGATTAACCATGCTAATGCCCTCACTGCAAAGACAATAAAGGAGGGACCTTCAAGTATTTATTCCTAATTGCAATTCAAAGGTCTCCCTACCAGCAAAAAACTGAATATGTAGCATTGGCTGTTTCGCTAGTGGGAGTGCCAGGGTTTTCAGTACATAACTGCAACTGGCATGCACCCTAGCCAAAAGTTTAAATTCCACCTCCCATGCCCTATCCGCTCTAATAGAGAACTGAGGCAGGTCAGAGAAGCCACCCTTGAAAATCGAGCAGCCATTGATTATTACGACACAATCATGGCTGTGAAGAATTTTGTAGTCTCTGTTGTTTTAATTTGACCAAAGACTCAGAGTAAATAGAGCAAGATATCCAACACCTAAAAGAGCTGGCATGAAACATTGGATACAACAAATCCTCCCTGGATCTATCCTGGCTCTTCTCCTAGTTGCCAGACTTATATTGGGTAAAGGTCCTCATTTTGGGCATCCATCATACTGGGATTCCTCCTTTGCTGTCTTCCCCAGTGTATTCCCCCATGCCAAAAGATTTGTCTTTTTTCCATTCCAAAGCACGATAAAAGGAGAAACCAGGTCACAATAACGATGAGCCAAACTGATCATGAATACCAAATTTATATGGACAGGTTGTGCAGAGGGCTAAAATTAGGAAATGTTAGCCCTTGCACAAGACAAGGGGGTATTAATTAATTAAAAGACTGATACAAAATACAGCCATTTTCCCTTTAAGCCAAGCAGTGAGTAAAAACACAAGCTGCAGAATAAAAGCTCACCAAGAAAAACTTCTTCCCACCTCTCAGTCTAGGGAAAGTCCCGGGCAGACTGCCAAGAACCACTTAGCAAGAGGATACATTGTTGCAATAAGGAAAACCACAGGAATGCAGCAGGAGACAGCCCCTTTGCTTTCAGCTAAAGCAATCAGTATTGACAGGATTAACACAAGAAAGCTAAGGCAATCAGTATTGACAGGATTAAGACAATAGCCACATCCAAACTCACTGGCTTTATATCCCCACCCCCTTCCAGTGGCTAGGATTAACCTCTTGCTCCCTGAATGACCATGCCCGAAGAAATTATCCCATCAAAAGGCACACCATCAGACCCCATTGAAATATCTGAATCTCAAAAGCTAGAAAGAGCGTGAGCACAGTGAGGCCTGGGGAGACGGTGCAAGGGTGTGTGAGTGATTGGCAAGGTGCATCGTGACTGCAGAGAGGCTGGGGGAATGCGTGCGGCTGGGTAAGACTTACCTGAGCAGTTTGCAACCCTACCTGCCAGATTCCCCATTGAAACTGCTTGTGGGAAACCTGTACCGAAGGTTGCCAATTGTGGCCACATGATCATGGGATGCAGGGCCATCGAATGTGTGAGCTGGCTGCCAAGCGCCCAGATCGCAATCAAGTGATCATGGAGGTCCTGGGACAGGTGGAACTTCTAGGATTGGTCATAACTACCACTCAGCGCATTATAATATCAAATGTTTGCTAAAGGATCCTGTTAGCCAAGGATTACCTATAAAAGAATTGTGATCTATGTTCTCAACTAAAATTAAAGTAAAATTACCTGTTTCATTAATAAATAACCAGCATGTAGTTCAAGAATAACTGACAGAGCAAAAAGAATAGAGGGAGAATGAATAGGAAGAGGCTGAATTAATTGCATGTTTTTCCTCACCTCTTTCTTTGCGCCATTAACTGCAACCTGCTCAGAAGTATCTTGGATGCCTGCAGAAATACTATTGTTCCCTGGGACGTTAACATCTCCCACCGAAAAGACAGGAAAGAGAGGCCTGAGAAATCGGAACTCGCTACTTAAGGATCCACCAGTCAAACAAACATCATAACGGTAAGTCCTGGAAAGCGACCCATTCTGTGAATCAGCACAGTTCTCTGGAGTATCAGCACTGGCAGGTGGGAAGTGAGGAACAGCCGCAGTAAAATGGCTTTGGGGGTCCTTCTTGAACACTTTGACCACAATAAACACAACAATACAGACCAGGAATACAAAGGAGACTGCAGCCAAGCAGATCACCAAATACTTGGTCAAGGTTTTATCTTCTTCCGGTTCTTTCACACTGACATCCACACTCCTCAGGAAGGGATCCGAAAAGCCATCCACAAGAAGAACATAAAGCAACGCTGTGCTGAAAGCCAAGAGTTTTGGCCAGAATCTGCATCCACTGCAACCACCTTGGTGACCAGATAACCAGCCTCGGCTGACTTGGGAAGCAGTTCATTGCATGGGGATGTGTTGTTCTGGAGGGGATACAGGAAGAAGGGAGCATTGTCATTCTCATCTATGATGTGGATTCGGACAAACACTTCTGAGCTCAAGGAAGGAGAACCTCCATCAGATGCCCTCACAGTAACTCTGAAGCCTCTTATCTGCTCATAGTCCAGGGATCGGAGGGCATACATGTTTCCAGTTTCAGAGTTGACTGAGATGTAAGAGGTCACTAGGCCATCACCCTTCCCAGGCAGAACTAAGTAATTCACTTTAGCATTCAGCATTGTGTCTAGATCCAGAGCATGGACTGAGCCGATGAGCAAGCCTGGAATATTATTCTCCCTGATCTGCATGCCATATGAAGACTTTTCAAAAAGGGGAGAGTTATCATTGACATCGGAGATCTGAACATTAATCAATATTGTTGAAGTGAGCCTAGGAGATCCCCAGTCAATGGCAGTGATGGTGATGTTGTATTCAGTGACTGTCTCTCTGTCTAGGGGACTTTGGAGCACAAGCTGATAAAAGTTGTTTGTGGTGGCTTTCAGCACAAAAGGGAGATTCATCTCAACGGAGCAGACTGTTTTGCTGTTGTCTCCAGAGTCTTGGTCTCTCACACTGAAGAGGGCCACCATTGTGTCCGGGGGAGAGTCCTCCTTTAAAGTGCTGATCAGAGATATGATGGACACTTCTGGGGGGTTGTCATTCTCATCTTCAACCTCTATCAGTATCTTGCACTGACCTGGAAGACCCCCTCCATCTGTTGCTCTGATGCTCATGCTATAACTCTTTTCTTTTTCATAATCAATCTGTCCCCAAACAGTTATTTCACCAGTAATTGCATTTAAATAAAACAAATTGTTTAAATATAGTTTTGGATACTATTTTCTTCCAAGTCCTCATCCTGTGCTGATTCCAAGGGGAATGTTGTAGTTTCAGGAACATTCTCAGGAATGTCCAGCACCACTTCGTTTTTCCAAAATTTGGGTGCATTGTCATTCACATCTTCTATCTTGATTTCAATATTAAAGATATCTAAGGGGTTTTCCAAAACAAGCTGAGAAAGAAGTAGACAAGGATCATTCTGGCCACATAAAGCTTCTCTGTCTGTTTTATCATTAATCAACAGATTTCCAGTATGAATATCAAGGTGGAAGTATTCCTGAGTGCCCTCAGCAACTAAATGTGCTTTGCGTGTGGAGAGCTCCCCTGTTTTCAGTTTCAATTCCTTGAGCACATTAGCCACCAGAAACCCCTTTTTCTTTTCTTCAGGGACAGAAAAGCGAATTGAAGCACACATTACTCTAAGGAATGAGAAAGAGAGAAGGACATACAGACCTTGCCTTTTCCAAAAGCAATTCTCCATGATTCCAGTCTCTTCTTTGTAAGCTCAAATTCTGCCCCAAAATTCAGTCTTTCTTTCCTTCCTTTATGATTTAATTGTTCAAATCATATTTAAATGTTCAGTCTTTTGCCATCTTATAATCTGCATGTGTTTCAGGACAAAAGAATCACATCCCTTTCTTTTTCAATTTTCTTTTACTAGGTTTCTTCTCCCAATGTTGATCAAGATGCAGAACAGACTAATTTTCTTTGTTAATACCGCCACCATGTGGTCAACCAGGCAAAAATGTATTTTAACTTGGTCAGTTGCTTTGCTGTTGTGACTTCCCAACTTACTGTCCCAGAAAAGCAATTCTTTCGTTGCTTTCCTTACTGTAATTGGGCCATAAATACACTGTAAGCTGTATAAGTACATAAATGAATATAGCTATGCATAGTGAAGTTATATACCATATAGAAATCTCAAAATGCACCTCAATGCTTTTTGAGGCACTTGCAACAGCTTTAAAATTAAGAATCCCTGTCTTTTCTGCTCTTTTGCAGTGCAAAAGAAATTCTAAACTTTAACTTTACTATCATGACTAAAACAGCTGAGAAATTTGTCTTGGATGACAGAGTTTGCTGGTTCAAAAGTAAGCAGAAATGAGAATGGTGGGAATTTTCTTACAAAAATATTTATCTAACTTATATTTATATAGTTAATTACTATGTTTTTCTTTTAGCTAATTAAGTTTCCTTAGCTAGCTGAGGGCTTTCAATAGCAATGAGAAGGAGGGAGGAGGAGGAGGAGGAGGAGGAGGAGGAGGAGGAGGAGGAGGAGGAGGAGGAGGAGGAGGAGGAGGAGAGATTCAGGGTTCTACTTTTTCATCATTCCTTTTACTCCCTCAGTTGAGAAGACATTCCTTCCTCTCTGAAGTAGCCCATTAACTGTTGAGGTTAGCCTCTAAGGATGTAAAATGTTAGTTTATTTGAGAATCACTCAGCACATATTCAAAGAATTGAGCAGGATTCATAATATAGAAAAACTTCTTTATCTACAAAATACAAAAACATGATACAAACAATAGCCATGCATCTCTTGCAACGTGGTAGAGAGAAGAACAAACTCTGAACACAGAATAGCTAAGCCACACCCAGACTAAAGCCAGCTCATATGGCTCTCACAGCAAATCCTGTGTCTCAGTCAAAAAACAGTTCCGATTGGCTGGATCGTTGCCATGGCTATTCCAGTTCATAAATTCTTTATAAAGGTAAAGGTAAAGGTTCTCCTCGCACATATGTGCTAGTCGTTCCCGACTCTAGGGCAGTGCTCATCTCCATTTCAGAGCCGAAGAGCCCGCGCTGTCCGAAGATGTCTCCGTGGTCATGTGGCCGGCATGACTAAATGCCAAAGGCGCACGGAACGCTGTTACCTTCGCACCAAAATGGTCCCTATTTTTCTACTTGCATTTTTACATGCTTTTGAACTGCTAGGTTGGCAGAAGCTGGGACAAGTAACGGGAGCTCACTCTGTAACGCGGCGCTAGGGATTCGAACCGCCGAACTGCCGACCTTTCTGGTCGACAAGCTCAGCGTCTTAGCCGCTGAGCCACCACGTCCTTTTATTTATACTTCATTTATTTATAGTGTATAAATTCTTTATACACTGACATAAAATACTCCAGCCAAAATGATCAAGATTACTCACAGTAGGAGGAAGACCACTTTCAAACTATACTAGGAAAATGTGCCTGGAAGTCAAGTTTATGACCATTTCTTTGAAATGAGCTGCTTATACCAAATGTACTGGTCATCCTTGAAAACTGATAATATCCAGTAAATATCTCAGTATATTGGTATCCCATCCCCACATCTTTCTATGTTGCAGAAAGTTCAATTTTTCATTGACCACTCTGCATTATTCAAACCTTCACCTATTTCATATCCCTTCTGTAGCTATTTTAGTGGGTGTTGTTTTCTGACAATTTTTCATGTTTCACCACATAGTTCCCCAAATCCTGACCTGTTAAAGCATTTAATCACTTGTACATTGGTGGAATTTAATTTTTTTACTACCGGTTCTGTGGGTGTGGCTTGGTGGGCGTGGCAGGGGAAGGATACTGCAAAATCCCCATTCCCATTCCACTCTGGGGCTAGCCAGAGGTGGTATTTGCCGGTTCTCCGAACTACTCAAAATTTCCACTACCGGTTCTCCAGAACCTGCCAGAACCTGCTGAATAGCACCCCTGCACTTGTACCACTATCCAACAGTCAGATTTGAGTCTTGATCATGAGCTGCATTATAAAACCTTCTATTTCTGATCAATGTACTCAAATCTCATTTAAATAGTTTTTCACTCAGTCCACATTCCTTCTCTGAAACACCCATTGAACCCCCTGCAAAATTCCAAATATCTAGCAAATTATTTTCTTTTCTTTTCAAGAAAATTGAAGGTTTGCTCCCTTTCTCCAGATGCAATGGCTGTAAAATGTTGGGTGCAATGGATGAAAAAATGGATGAGATGGCAACCAAGCAGATAATCAAATATTGGAGTTGAGCTCCCTGCTGCTGCCCTTCACCTGTGGATGGTAGAAGATATTTAGTCAATTTGGAGAAGGAAGGAAAATATTTGGTCAGAATTTTTTTTTTCATTCAGTCCACATTCCTTCCCTCAAATACCCATTCAACCACTTGCAATAATTTCTTTGCAAATTATTTTATTTTCTTTCAGGAAAATTGAAGATTTGTTTTAGAGGCAAGGTTTATTAAAGAATTTCTCACTCACCTAACTACAAAAGACAATTGAAGATAAAATATCTGGGTAGGAAGTAAAATACAAGCAACACCAATAAAAATTGTCAGTGTGCTACTCTGAATAATTACAGATTAACAGAGATTACAGATTAACAGAGTTGGAAGGGACCTTATAGGTCATCTAGTCCAACCTCCCGCTCAAACAGGAGACCCTACACCATTTCTGACAAATGGCAGTCCAATCTCTTCTTGAAAGTCTCAAGTGATGAAGCTCCCACAACGTCCGAAGGCAAGCTGTTCCATTGGTTGATTGTTCTCACTGTCAGAAAATTTCTCCTTATTTCTAGGTTGAATCTCTCCTTGATCAGTTTCCATCCATTATTTCTTGTCTGGCCTTCAGGTGCCTTGGAAAATAGATTGACCCCTCCTCTCTGTGGCAGCCACTCAATTTTC
>QLTV01001461.1:162553-180053 GCA_003457575.1 Thermophis baileyi
TTCAAGCTGGTCCTTCGGAGGTACTATCCACAGCCACTCAGTCTTATCTGGGTTTAGCTTGAGTCTGTTAACTCCCATCCAGACCCTTACATCGTCCAGGCACCGGTTTATTACGTCCACCGCTTCACTGAATTGACGAGGGGTGGAAATATACAGCTGGGTGTCATCAGCGTATTGTTGAAACTTCACCCCATGCCGTCGGATGATCTCGCCCAGTGGTTTCATGTAGATGTTAAATAAGAGGGGAGAGAGGACTGAACCCTGAGGCACCCTGCACTCGAGGGGCCTAGGGGTCGACCTTTGCCCCCCTGCCAACACTGACTGTGAACGATGAGAGAGGTAGGAGGAGAACCACCGCAAAACGGTGCCACCCACTCCCAGCTCCCTTAGTCGACACAGAAGGATACCGTGGTCGACGGTATTGAAAGCAGCTGAGAGGTCAAGCAGCACCAAGATGGAGGAAAAACCTCCATCTCGGGCTCGCCAGAGATCATCCATCAGCGCGACCAAAGCAGTCCTATGAAGTCCATTTACTTCTGCAAACTTCATGAAAGAAAGGAGAAAAAAATAGATGATATGGCAACCAAGCAGCAAATCATATATTTTATTAGGGTAAGAAATATCAATATTTTTCATGTAAGGATCAGAGAAGCCTTTCACTAGAAGAATTCTTGGGTTTGCAAAAGCAGACTGAGGAGGATGCCCATTATCCCTAACTGCCACAATAAGAGTGTGTTTGAAACTGTCTCGGATGTTCACCGCCCTCGTGGTTTTCACCTCCCCATTCTGAGTCCCAACAGCGAAGAGACTCGGATCTGTGGCCTTCAGCAACTGATAGGAAAGCCAAGAATTCTGCCCTGAATCTCTGTCCACTGCCACCACTTTGGTGACTAGGTAGCCCGTCTCTGCTCCCCTGGGAACCAGATCATTTGATGGAGAAGTGCTGTTCTGAAGGGGGCAGAGGATGAAGGGGGCGTTGTCATTTTCATCCGTGATAAGAACTCGGACCATCGTTTCTGAGCTCAGGGGAGGCGAGCCCTTGTCTACAGCCCTCACCATCACCTGGAAATCCTGTATATAAGCTATGGATTGAATGGCATGAGTTGATGGAGATGTAAGATGATACAGCTGTATCCCTGACCTTCCCAGACAAGAGCAAATAGGTCACTTTGGCATTCTGTTATATGTCTACATGGCCTGATCCAATGAGCAAATCTGAAAAGTTTCCTTCCAAATTCAAATCATAGAAAGATATTTCATACATTGGAGAGTTATCACTGACATCTGAAATATGAATATTAATAATATTATTGAAGTGAGCTTGTGGAAACCTTGGTCAAAATCTTACATTACGTTATATTCAGACAGGTGTTCTTTGTCCAATGGATATTGAGTCATAAGCTGGTAATAATTGTTGTTTTTGAGTTTCAGCAGAAATGGCAAGTTTGCAACAGTGGTCTTGATCACTGACACTAAACACAACTACCAGTGTTTCTGAGGAAGAGTTTTCCGGTAAGGGGTTGGTGATGGATGATATGGAATTTCTGAGGCATTGTTGTTCTCATCCTCAAAGTCAATGAGAACTTTGCAATAAACTACCTCACTGATTGTTGTGGGAAAAATAGGAAGAATGGGTGTTATATATAGCAGCTTCAGCTCCTAAATGAAAGGCAGAATATGAACAAATAAAGACGTAAATAAATGATATATAGTAGAGAACTTGTGCGAAGAACTGATCACATTGCAATGTGAGTTAGACAATCTGGAAAGAGGAATGGAGACTCTATTCTACTTAATATCTTGCAATGCAAGTATTAATGTACCTTTGAAAGTGAGATATAAGCAATCAATGACCTACATTATCTATGACAGGATTCCAGAATGATACATTTGTAACACAGGTGTAGCTGTGTTAATCTTGGGAACAAACATTCCAAATAACCTTATGATATAGTACCTGGAAGAGACCTTGGAGGTCTTCTAGTCCCACCTTTGCTCAAGCAGCAGACCATATACCAGTGGTCCCCAACCTTTCCAGCTTTGCAGACTGGTGTGTGTGGGGGGGAGGAAATGGTTCTGTACAAGCGCAAGCACTCATGTACGTAGCTCCATTTGCATGAGTGGAATTAATTATGGTTTAATTATGTGGTTGAATGGGACCTATGTGGCTGGATTAATGCCTCTTCAAGGGAGGAACTGGGGCAACCCCACCCCAACAGATTATGTCTTTAGCCAGCTATTTTGGACCAAACTCCAAAGATAACAAATGGCTAAACACTAGAAAGAAAACCAATCATGCAGAGGACCAAATGTAGGTAATTGGTTCTTTGTATATTTAGGAATATTTCACAGGGAATGCTGTGAGAAATAATTCAATTGTCTATAATATATCTTGGATTGCTACATTCTAAAAAAAACAATATTTAAGAAGGAATTTCAGAATCAAAAGAATAAAATGCTTTTCTTGGGGAAAGCAATTTCTAAATAATTTGTGATTCATTCCTAAGCCAGTATTTAATTAGTTACTTATATGGCATGTTGGCTGAAAAATGAGGGCTAGTTCTATAAACTACTCTGTAATATAGTAGGCTATGAGTAGAAGATGAGGACGGCTTGTGACAACAAGCGTCAATTTTTCTAACATACAGAAGACTACTTGATTACTAAAAGCTTTTAAGATAGCCTCTGAAGCCAAGAGTTAAAAAGAACTGCAGGTAATATTTTCCATGACAATAATATGCATGACTGATTATAGGTTCATTAATGTTTTTCTATATATTCCCCCTGCTGCAAATGCTGCATAAGCACATACCTTTAACTTAACCACATGGCCTACTTCATATAACATACTAAGACATAGTTTCAATTTATTAAAAAAATATATTTAACACAACTTAATGTTTGTATTTATACTGTATAAAATGCTATGCCCAACTAAATATCATGACCTTAAAGGATGCAAAGTTATAAAAAGACAGTTACCGCTGTCCCAATTTATTGTACTTCATTGTTTTATATAAACAAGTCTTAAGTAATTATAGGATACTCACGGAAAACGTGATACAAAAGAATATAGAAAAAGAAAGATAAGAAATCTGTACTTTCATCTAAAGGTTAACTCACCTCTTCCTTTAATTGGCTATCTGCACTCTGCTGAGCAGTATCTTGGGAATCAGAAGATGTTTTGTGGCCCTGGGGGTTGCTTAGCTCTCCCATTGAAAAGACTGGAAAGAGGGGCCTGAGAAATCGGAACTCACTACTTAAGGATCCACCAGTCAAACAAACATCATAACGGTAAGTCTTGGAAAGCGACCCATTCTGTGGATCAGCACAATTCTCTTGGGTATCAGCACTGGCAGGTGGGAAGTGAGGATGAGTAGCAGGAAATTGGCTTTGGGGGTCCTTCTTGAACACTTTGACCACAATAAACACAACAATACAGACCAGGAATACAAAGGAGACTGCAGCCAAGCAGATCACCAAATACTTGGTCAAGGTTTTATCTTCTCCTGGTTCTTGCACATTGACATCCATCCTCCTCAGGAAGGGATCCGAAAAGCCATCCACAAGAAGAACATTAAGCAACGCCGTGCTGGTCAGTGGAGGAAGACCATTGTCTCTGACCAGTATCACCACCCTCTGCTTGTTTGTGTCTCGCTCATTCAGGGCTCTCCTAATTTTTACTTCCCCATTCTGTGCTCTCATCTATGATGTGGATTCGGACAATCACTTCTGAGCTCAAGGAAGGAGAACCACCATCAGATGCCCTCACAGTAACACTGAAGCATCTTATCTGCTCATAGTCCAGGGATTGGAGGGCATGCATTTTTCCAGTTTCAGAGTTGATTGAGATGTAAGAGGGCACAAGGCCATCACTCTTCCCAGGCAAAAGCTACAAAGGCAGATCACCAAATACTTGGTCAAGGTTTTATCTTCTTCCGGTTCTTTCACACTGACATCCACCCTCCTCAGGAAGGGATCCGAAAAGCCATCCACAAGAAGAACATAAAGCAACGCTGTGCTGGTCTGTGGAGGAAGACCATTGTCTCTGACCAGTATCACCAGCCTCTGCTTGTTTGTGTCTCGCTCATTCAGGGCTTTCCTGGTTTTCACTTCCCCATTCTGTGCTCCTATGCTGAAAAGGGCTGGGTCCGTGGCCTTCAGCAATTCATAGGAAAGCCAAGAGTTTTGGCCAGAATCTGCATCCACTGCAACCACCTTGGTGACCAGATAGCCGGCCTCGGCTGACTTGGGAAGCAGCTCATTGCATGGGGATGTGTTGTTCTGGAGGGGATACAGGAAGAAGGGAGCATTGTCATTCTCATCTATGATATGGATTCGGACAATCACTTCTGAGCTCAAGGAAGGAGAACCTCCATCAGATGCTCTCACAGTGACACTGAAGCCTCTTATCTGCTCGTAGTCCAGGGATCTGAGGGCATATATGTTTCCAGTTTCAGAGTTGACGGAAATGGAAGAGGTCACAGGGGAATTGCCCTTCCCAAGCAAAAGTGAGTAAGTCACTTTAGCATTCAGCTTTGTGTCCAGATCCAGAGCGTGGACTGAACCCATGAGGAAGCCTGGAATATTATTCTCCCGGATTTGCATGTCATATGAAGACTTTTCAAAAAGGGGAGAGTTATCATTGACGTCGGAGATCTGAACATTAATCAATCTTGTTGAAGTGAGCCTAGGAGAGCCCCAGTCAATGGCTGTGATGGTGATGTTGTATTCAGTGACCGTCTCTCTGTCTAGGGGACTTTGGAGCACAAGCTGATAAAAATTGTTTGTGGTGGCTTTCAGCACAAAAGGGAGATTCATCTGCACGGAGCAGACCATTTTGCTGTTGTCTCCAGAGTCTTGGTCTCTCACACTGAAGAGGGCCACCATTGTGTCTGGGGGAGAGTCCTCCTTTAAAGTGCTGATCAGAGATATGATGGACACTTCTGGGGGGTTGTCATTCTCATCTTCAATCTCTATTAGTATCTTGCAGTGACCTGTCAGTCCTCCTCCATCCATTGCTTTGATGTTTATACTATGACTGCTTTCCCTTTCATAATCAATCTGTCCCCTAACAGTGATTTCTCCAGTCCTTTCATTTAAAAGGAACAAATTATTTATTTTTTCAGACACTCGATGGAATGAGTAGAGGATCTGTGCATTTGAACCAAAATCAGGATCTCTAGCTTCCACCTTAATCAGCAGTGTGCCCTTAGGAAGATTTTCCTTTATTCTTACCTTATATTCAGATTGAGAAAATTGAGGAGAGTTGTCATTTATATCTAGAACATCAATATTAATTTGAACAGTGCCTGTTTTTTGTGGCACTCCTCCATCAATGGCCATCAGAGTTAATTGAAGATAAGGCATCTTCTCCCGGTCTAGTGGTTTCTTCAGAATAAGGTCAACATTTCTCTTTTCATGTTCATCAGTCTGTACTTCTACTATGAAATGTGAATTTTTAGTGAGTGTGTAATTTTGGATACCATTTTTTCCTAGATCAGCATCTTGAGCAGACTCCATCTGAATTCGGGTGTTCACCAGGACATGTTCTGATATTTGTATAGTAAATGTATTTTTTGTGAAATTAGGAGCATTATCATTCACATCTTCTACCTGTATTTCAATACTATGGAATTTCAGTGGGTTTTCTAGAACAATTTGAGAAAAAATTAAACAAGGCTCCTTTTGACCACATAAAGCTTCTCTGTCTATTTTATCATTTATCAACAAATCCCCATTTTGAATATCAAGGTAGAAATATTCCTTAGTGTTGTCAAAAATTAAACAGGCTCTGCGAGTAGAGAGTTCTCCTTTTTTCAATTGCAAATCCTGCAATATATTAGCCACTACAAACCCATTTTTCTTTTCTTCAGGGACAGAATAATGAACTGAAATACACAGTGTTCCAAAAAGACTGAGGAAAAGCAAAAGATACAGACCTTGTTTGTCCTTGAGAAAGTGATCTTCCATTGTGTAGGAAATTTCTTTATCTTCAATTTTTGCTCCAAATGTAACCTTCCTAATTTTTATCCAGTGAAAATGCCTGCTGACAAGAAAATCTGTTTCGTTTTGCAATGTGGATATTTGGTTCCACTAAAATTTTGCTCATATTCTGCTGAGTTTTTGTTTCATTCCCTAATTTCATCTCTAATAATAATTTCCTCAGCATCCCTCAAAGACAACATTCTGAGTGTCTATTAATATGTTAGCCTGTGCTGCCACTAGGTGGCTGAACAAGGAAACAAATCACTTCTATATTTCTAATTGTATGGCACCTGATTGCACAATAGACATACCTTGAAAATCTGAGATATATTACTTAGTTATTTGGAACAGATTATTTGATTTTAAAAGTGCAGCAAAAGTTAGTAAAGTTTCTGGAAAACATGCTTATGATCTTTAACTGGAAAAGTACTGAATGTTTCGTGTTATAAATACCCTGACTTTTATTTTCAGTCTCACTACCTTTTGAATTGTCTTTATTAAGAAAAAGATAAAATTTGAAAATGGGATATTTATGTGAAATTTCCAGTTAAATTCTATGGTATTTTGTTGATAAAGATCTTCTAAAAGTATATCTGGGAGCCTATTCCATGTCTTAGTTTCTTATTTCTCTGTGTTTTTGTTGATACCATTAACTTTTCTACTAGCAGAAATAGTTTGGAAAGTCATAATCATAGAAATGTAACAAATTACTTCCCTCAATTTATAAAAGGAAAAAGAATACAAAGCATTTTAAGGTATCTGTATGTTACAATAACAAAGAAAAAGAGAAGCATTCTGAAGCCAAATTTATATTTTTTAAATATATTAAATTCAGGTCTACACTTTACACAATAAATTAGAACAAATTCAATAAAAAATAAAAATATTAGTGCAATGGAAAATTCCCAATACCATTTTCAAATTCACCATAAAACAAAAAAACCCAAACCAAAATTATTCTCACCTGGCATACAAATTTCATCTCTACTTCATGACCAAAAGGTTCTGCAGATTTAATCTGGAGATTCATGTGAATGCTAGTAGGATCCATCGAAACAGGAGACGGAGGTCTGAGAAATCTGAACTCACTATTCAAAGATCCACCAACTTCCCATTACCATGTAATATTCATTATACAATTCAGAATATACCTAGGTAAAATATAACTGTGATAAATGGTAATGACCTAGACAGTACGTTAGAAAGGTATATACACCATCTATCTCTAATGTCATGTCATATAAATACATATGGGGCAAAAGGAAGAACAAAAACTATTCATTGAAATCATTGCTATGATTTTATTTATTTAGCGTATGGCAATTGGGTCAGTGTAAGCTCTTGATGGACATTCGGACACAATGTGATGGATATTTTGTCAAGGAGCACCACAGTCACACTGAGGGGTAGAGACAAGACCCCACTTAAACAATGAGTCCTGGCAGACACCATGTTGGGTACGGATCCTGTTTAGAGTTGACCAATGCTGGTGAGGAAGGTCAAAACCTGGCACCTTTTGTGTAGGGTCATTTATGTAACTGCCTTTATCTGGGTGTTCAGCAGCCCATTTGGCTTTCCACTGTGTGTTGATGTCAAAGTTGTTAGACAGCTGTTGAACGAGTGCTAGAGAGGGCTTCCTGGATTTAAGCCTGCCAATTGATAGATGAGGAAGATCAGCATGCACAGGAAGAAGTGGTTTTCTCAAAATTTTGTTATACTCCTTCACTAAGGCTTCCTGCCTTCGTAGAGCTGGTGGTACAATGTGGCTCAAGACAGGGAGCCAGCAAATAGGAGTAGATTTTATGCAACCGCTTATGATCCTCATTGTATCATTTAGTCTAGCATCGATCTTGCTAGTGTAACAGCTATTAAGCCAAACAGGGGCGCAGTATTCAGCTGTGGAGTAGACCAACCCTAGTGCTGATATTCTGAGAGTAGAGGCTGAGGCTCCCCATCTTGATCCTCTTAGTTTCTGGAGTAAGTTGTTCCTGGTATTGATTTTAGCGGACATGTTCTCTAGGTTTTTCTTATAGGAGAAAATCCAATCCAAAGTTACTCCAAGGTATTTGGGGTGAGGATCATAAGGGAGTAAGTTGTTATTCAGGTAGGCCTTCGGGGTGGCATTGGCGAGTTTGTTGTTGAGATGGAAACAGGTGGACACCGTTTTGCTGACACTGGGTATGAGTCTCCAGTCAGCAAAGAATTTTCCAGGGACTTCAGGTCCGCAGAGAGGAGGCAGTCCAAAACTTCCAAGTTTTTATCTTGTGCTGCTAGGGCCAGGTCATCTGCATATCCAAATTTACGTCCCCTTGTAGCTGGCATATCTGAGATGTAAAGATTGAACAGTGTGGGTGCCAGTACAGAATCTTGTGGAAGGCCATTGTTGTGTCTTCTTAACTTGCTAACATTGTCCCCCATAATGATCTGAAATGATCTGTCGCTGAGCATGTTGTTTATTGGGCGATAGAGGATTTTACAGGGGATGATGGGACTCAGTTTGTAAAGCAGACCCTTCTTCCACACGGTATCGTATGCTGCAGTAAGGTCGATGAACACAGCTGTGGTTTTTAAGCCTCACTGGAAGGCAGCCTCGATATGTCCTGTTAGGCTCAGCACCTAATCAACACAACTGCGATTATGACAAAAGCCGGCTTGTTCCACGGGCAGAAATGTATTCTGTTTATGATAAGTTTTTCCAGAAATTTGTAACAAGAACTCAGAAGGGCAATGGGGCGGTAGTTTTCAACTCTGTTTTGTGGTTTGCCAGGTTTCAGAAGCGATATTACTTTGGCTTTTTTGAATTCCAGTTGGAGGTGTCCTCTAGAAAGTATGTTTGAAAATAATTTGCTGAGACAATTCCTTGCTAGTCTCCCAGAATGAATTAGAAATTCAGGGTGGATGCCATCAAAACCTGGTGCTTTGCTGGACTTCAGACTGTTGATGGCTGCGTCGATTTCGTACACAGAGAAAGGGTGGGTGAATTCAGAGTGTGATGGAGCCGACCATCGAAAGGCTGAAAGTGCTTTCTTGATGGTGTTCTGCCCCAGCGATGAGCCACCAATAATACGCACACACAAACTGCAAAACACTGTTCGTTTACTAATAATAAAGGTCTCCTAATAACTTCTTAGGAGTCGTTGAAAACAAAATAAAGGCAGAAGAGTCTTTTTCAAACCCCCGCTGTTAATGTACAGTCTTAACAGCTGGCCGGAGTCCAAGAGATAATGAGCAGGTCTTACTATATCTGGCCATACTCCCAGAACTAGGAATGCAGGAAACAAGACTCGTACTGGAACAAGAACCGAGCAGACTGGAGTCACAAAGATCAAGAGTAATAATAAACGTTGTTTCCTGCAACGAGGCCAAGCGTGGTCAGGGCTTAAATAGTCTAAGGGTGTGAGAGGCTCCTCCTCTTCTTCTTCAGCCCTGATGGGCTCCTCAGGAAGTACAGAAGGCCCTGGTTGACTCTCAGCCTCTGGCACTGAGTCCTCTCCAATCTCCTCGCTCTCTGACTCGGGTGCCAGGTGCACGGGCCAATGGTACCTTGCCACAACCGTCTCATCGTCCTCGGGATCCATGATCAACTGCACGGGACGCTGGCAGGCCACAACACTATCCCTCACCGCAGGGCCCTTCCCCCGGGTCTGTCGGTCCGGATGCGGTCGAGACGGAAACTGTTTGTGGAAAGCACGCACCAGGTCAGGAGTTGAATGGAGGTTGCATCCTCCCAGGTGAAGTCTGCCAGCCCATAACCCTTCCACTCGATGAGGTATTGGAACCGGCCTTTCATCCACCGGGAGTTGCGAATGCTGGTGACCTCGTACACTGGTGATTCCTCACGAACACGGGGTGCCGGCTGGAGATGGGCAGGTGGACGGAGCGGACAGGCGGGCCGGTCAGGAACAAGGAGGGGCCGGTGGAACACTGGATGGACACGTAGAGACCACGGCAAGGTCAAGCAATAAGCCACAGGATTGATGACCGCTTCCACCAGGAAAGGGCCCAGATATCGATGGTCGAGTTTGCGGACCGGTCGGTTGGAGGGGAGGTGCTTGGTTGAGAGCCACACTCGATCCCCTACAACCAACGGTGGTGTTGCTCGCCGAGAG
Organism: Thermophis baileyi; assembly: GCA_003457575.1. Taxonomy (NCBI): domain Eukaryota; kingdom Metazoa; phylum Chordata; class Lepidosauria; order Squamata; family Dipsadidae; genus Thermophis; species Thermophis baileyi. The sequence goes on from QLTV01001461.1 coordinate 172,651, forward strand.
CGGTCCGTGACCCTTTTGTAGTCCTCCTTGGCCTTGGTCAAGTACCGCTTCACCAACTGGTGAACGGCCTGTAGCTCAGACAAGGACTCGTCCGCCGCGGGAACTGGAGAATCAGGGAGCGTGAGCGGAGAGAAATGGGGGTGATAGCCCAAATTGGTCTGGGTGGAGGTGTGTTGGGAATTGTTAAAAGCGAATTCGGCCACTGCGAGGTACTCTGCCCAATTGTCCTGCTGTTGGTTAACAAAGCAGCGCAGGTACTGCTTGAGAATGCCGATCACTTTTTCAGTGCCTCCGTCAGTTTCAGGGTGATGCGCCGACGACAGACAAATCTGGACTTCCAGAGCCGACATCAGTCCTTTCCAGAATTGGGCGGTGAATTGGGCCCCTCTGTCTGACACGACCCTATCCGGCAGGCCGTGTAACTAGAAGACATGCTGGATGAACATGCGGGTGGTGGCGCAAGCTGTCGGCAATCCTCGACAGGGGATGAAATGCGCCATCTTCATCAGCATGTCCACCACTACGAACACGGTCGTAAAGCCTGCAGACGGGGGCAAGTCCGTAAGGAAGTCCATCGAAACGGCGCCCCAGAGTCTCTCTGGTGTCAGCAAGGGCTGAAGCAGACCAGGTGGCGCTCCCATGGCCAACTTGGCCTGGCGACAACGGACACAGGAGGTCACGTAGGACTGCACGTCGTGGCGAAGTTGAGGCCACCAGAAAGTCCGGGACACAAGGTGGAGGGTCTTGAAGAGACCGAAATATCCCGCTGCCGGGTTGTTATGGCACTGGGATAAAATCAGACCTCGGAGCGGCCCCGATGGGACGTACAGTTTTTCTCAAAAGCACAAGAGGTCATCCGAGAATGTCCAGGGAGACTCAGGCCCTATCTCCTGCTTCCGTTGCTCGACGAAATCGTCCCACCGCTGTGCCTCCTGAATCTGTCCTCGTAGGTCGACAGGGGTGTGGACGGATGTGAACGACTCGACGGGCAGAATAGTCTGAGGCGGCAATGGGTCCTCGACGTGGGCATACTCGGGTTTGCGGGATAGTGCATCCGCCTGTTGGTTATGCCCACTCAGGATGTAGGTGACTCTAAAATGAAATCGGGCAAAGAAGAAGGACCACTGGATCTGATGCTGGTTGAGTTTCCGCGCGGTTTGCAGAAACTCCATGTTCTTGTGGTCCGTCCACACTTCCACTTGGTGTCGGGCCCCCTCGAGGTGATGTCTCCAGGTCTCTAACGCGGTCTTAATGGCCAGCAGCTCTTTTTCCCAGATAGTATAGTTGCGCTCGGAAGGATTCAACTTCTGGGAATAGTAAGCGCATGGGAAAAGAGGACCGCCATCCGCACAAGCCTGGAGTAACACAGCTCCGACGGTGATGTCCGACGCATCCACTTCCACCACAAACGGACAGTGAGGGTCTAGGTGCTTGAGAATCGGCTCCTTCATGAAGGCCTCCTTTAAGGCCAGGAACGCCTGCTGCTCGGGAACGCCCCACTGGAACGGGACTTTCTTTTGCAGGAGCCAAGTGAGGGGTGCGGTCAGAATGGCAAAACCCGGGATGAACATCCGGTAATAATTGGTGAACCCCAGGAGTCGCTGGACGTCTTTCACCTGATGAGGAAGTTGCCAAGTTTTCAAGGCCTCGACCTTGCCCCGATCCATCGCTATGCCCTCTGGAGAAATATGATGGTCCAAGAAATCAATGGTGGACTGATAAAACTGGCATTTCTCCAGGTGGTGATCTCGAAGACACTGCAAGACCTGACGGAGATGTTGGAGATGACTTTTCCGGGATGTCGAATAGATCAAAATATCGTCAAGATAGACCACGACAAACTGGTCCAACAGATCCCGGAAAATGTCATTCATGAAGTGTTGGAAGACCGCAGGAGTGTTGGTTAGTCCAAACGGCATGACCGTGTACTCAAAATGGCCATACCGAGTACCGAATGTGGTCTTCCACTCATCTCCTTCGTGGACCCGCACCACGTTGTAAGCGCCGCGCAGGTCCAACTTCGTGAAAATGGTAGCTGACCGGAGTCTTTCCATGAGTTGAGGGATCAAGGGCAAAGGATACCGGTTGCGCACTGTAATGGCATTCAGTTTCCTATAGTCACAGCACAGGTGCAAGTCCCCGGTGTTCTTTTTCACAAATAGGACAGGAGCGGACAAGGGCGACGACGAGGGCCGGATAAAACCCTGGGCCAGGTTTTTGTCCACAAAGTGGACAAAAGTTCAGGGTCCGAAATTGAATAGAGCCACCCGACAGGAAGCGGCGCATTCGGGAGCAAGTCAATGGGACAATCATACGGCCGGTGCAGGGGCAATTGATCCGCCTCTTTCTCACTGAAGACATCAGCAAAGTCCAAGAGGTCGGCTGGCAACGAGACGTCGGGGGGTTCCTGCACCTGGCCTGCGCAGACTTGGTGCATATGATCCACGCACTGCAGGCTCGGGAAGGATATAAAATTCTGGGACCACAGGATGTGAGGATCGTGAGCCTGCAGCCACGCCAGTCCCAAAACCAAGGGGAAATGGAGTCCGGCCGTCCCATAAAATTGGATGGCCTCCTCATGCCGTCCGATGGTCAAGCGCACAGGTTGCGTGATGGCTTTAATCGGCCCGGACAGAAGCACCCGACCATCGATAGTCTCGACCAGCATAGGAGGATCCACCGGACACAAGGGGACAGCACAATGAAGAGCGAACGCCTCGCTCATGAAGTTCGTGGTCGCTCCGGAGTCCACCAAGGCGTGAGCTGGAATCCCATGGGCGTGATTGGCCACAAACACCTGGGTGTCCAATATCAAATGATGCGGAGGTCCGGGATCCACTTCCGCAGGGCGTGAGTCTGTTTTATTTCGTGCCCGACCCAGCGTCTCCATTAAATCGGGCTCCGGCCGTTTCCCGACAGGGTAGGCTGGGACTGTGAAGCAGGGCCAGGAACAGACACCCCTCGTCCCTTCTTGGGGCAATTGATGGCAAAATGGCCGGGCTCCCCACAATACAAACACAACCCCCTGCCCGACGTCTGTCCTTTTCAGCACTGGACAAGCGGGGTCTGGCTGCACCAAGTTCCATGGGCTCCTCTCGTGGAGCTGGGGTCGCACAGACAACTGTAGGTACACAAGGTATTGGGGCAGCATGACGAGAGCTCCTTCTCTGCAACCTCGCATCAATACGTAGGCAGAGACGCACCAACTCATTAAGCGTGGAAGGAATGTCCACTCTGGCCAATTCGTCTTGTAAATAGTCTGATAAGCCATCCTGGAACGCATCCAGGAGTGCTGCCTCATTCCAGGCCGAGCTTAACAACCGGAACTCGCTGATATAATCACGGAGGGGTTGCCGGCCTTGCTTTAACGCTTTCAATCGTCTAGTTGAGGTTTGGGCTTTTATCGGGTCTGCATACATTTCCTCCAATTGTTCACAAAAGCCCCTGAAATCATTGAGGAGGGGAGTATTCTGGACCAGTAAGGGCGTGGCCCAACGAGCTGCAGAACCGGAAAGCAGGCTTATCACGAAACCCACTTTATCCCGGTCGTTTGGGAAATCCTCCACCCGCAAAGCCATAAACAAATGGCACTGTCCCAGAAAAGCCAGAAACATAGTCACATCACCAGCAAACTTGTCTGGCATAGCTACCGGGCAATTTCTCCGTGGAGTAGGAGGAGGAGCAGGTGGGGCCATCTGGGCTTGAATCTGAGCCAGCTGGCCGGCCATCACAGCTAACTGCTGCTGGAGCTGGGCTTAAATAGTCTAAGGGTGTGGCCACTTAGCCTGCAGCTCTACTCTCAAGGAGACCTCCTCCTGAGTAGCCACTCTTGTCTTCTAGCAGCCCTGCGTGCCTGAGCATCGAGAAGAAGAGGCTCCTCCTCTTCTTCTTCGGCCCTGATGGGCTCTTCAGGAGGTACAGAAGGCCCTGGTTGACTCTCAGCCTCTGGCACTGAGTCCTCTCCAATCTCCTCGCTCTCTGACTCTGGTGCCAGGTGCATGGGCCGATGGTACCTCGCCACAACCGCCTCATCGTCCTCGGGATCCATGATCAACTGCATGGGACGCTGGCGGGCCACAACAGATGGTAGTTGAGTGATCTTTCACCCTTGGAGCTTTAGAGAGGGAGACAAGTCGGGAGGTTACTTGGTCGGCAATTACACTGGGTGTTTGTCAAGCAGGTTGTCTGGCAGCTCCCAGTTTCCTTAGTAGGCTCCAGGCTTTCCTGATGGATTTGCTGAAATTTAATGAGGTTGTGAGTTGTTCCCATGTCTTGCGATGAGCTGCATCCAGGCTGTGTAAGAGATCATCGGCAATCTCTGGGTCGCCACTCAGTAGAAAAGCCTGGTAGAGGTCTTCAGTCTCTTTGTTCCATCCAGGAATATAATCTTTTCTAAATCCTCGAGGGATGTATCTTTTAGCTGAAGCAAGTACAGCCCTCACAAATCTATGGTAATGTTAACTTGTTGGTGGGATCCATTGTATGACACAGTAAGGCTTTTGGCAAATTCTGGCCATTTGGCTTTATGAAACTTCCATCTGGGTCTAGGTGTGGAGAGAATTAGGGGAATCAGAATTCCGATTTCAAGCAAAACAGGACGATGTTGACTATGAGGAAACCCTGGTTATTGGAAGTGGCTGCATGTTTGGGCCTTCTGAGACAAAACACAAATCTGGGTTAGTTACACATTTCCAGGCAGCAGATTGGAAAGTGCCCTTGTCTTTGGCATCAAAAATCAAGTGGACTTTATTTGCAACAGCTCAGTCATAAAGCTGATCTCCATTTTGTCAGAAGAGCGATAGTTCCAATTTACATGATGGCTGTTAAAATCACCTGCGTAAATTGCAGGGTGAGGTTTGACATCCAAAACATGCTGTGGCCAGGATATCTGAGGTGGCTTGTAAATGTTGACTATTGTGAGCTCACCTAATTTTGAAACAACGTCATGTATATTGTTGTTTGTGGAGGTTGACAGTAGAAAAGCATTCTCTATATTCCTTCTGACATACGTAGCTGTGCCGTAACTGTGGTGGTACGTGGCCCCCAGTAGATCATATCCTTGGATTTTACCTCTGCTGTATTGCTGATCATCGTTCTCTATATGTGTTTCTTGAAGGATGGCCATATCTATATTCCTTTCAAATAAAAGTTTGGAAACTAATCAAGGAGAGAAGCAACCTAGAACTAAGGACAAATTTCCTGACAGTTAGAACAATTAATCAGTGGAACAACTTGCCTCCAGAAGTTGTGAATGCTCCAACACTGGAAGTTTTTAAGAAGATATTGGATAACCATTTGTCTGAAGTGGTGTAGGGTTTCCTGCCTAAGCAGGGGGTTGGACTAGAAGACCTCCAAGGTCCCTTCCAACTCTGTTATTCTGTTTTCTGTTTTCTAGAAATGTATTGGTTCTTAGATTTGCTGAGCCCTTCAACATTAATTTGGCATAATCTGACAATGTCCCCAATCTGTCTAATCCTTTGGGACTGAAAAGGCTCATTTTGTTTATCTGTTGCCTTGTATTTAGAGAGCCAAGAGTTCTACAAAAATGTCTGACTGCCAACTGCCGTTAACTGCCAATTCTTCAATGTAGTCTGGCTGCCAATTGTTGCTAGTCCTTTGGTTCACACTACCGTGCTATCCAGGGTGCACCATTAGGAAGTGAACTAGCATCACACCTTGCTATGAAATATTTACTGATGGCTTGTTTTGGTTTCGACAATTATCTGCTCAGTGTTGGAGGGCCTGTTATAATTAGGTTTTGGGTTTTTTTCTAGGGCTTTTGAGTGTTTCCAGTTCTGTGCTCCTGTAATTTTGTTTGAATCCACAAGTGAAGTATGTTTTCTGTTTTTAATTAAATCTCAACTGGTTCAGAAATTCAATATATTCTTAAAATAAAATCCATATAGTAATTATCTTGTCAAATTAAAGGAAATATGACTTCATTTTTGCTTAAGAAATACTGTAGTTATGAAAGTACTTCTAGTTGCCTTTAAAATAATAAAGACTGGTTTTGAAGGGGGAAAAAAGATCCACCAACTAAACACACCTCATAATTGTAGGCCTAATAATATGCATCACAATTAGGATCTCCACAATTCTTGTGAAAATTTTGTCTCACAGGGAGATTAGATGCAGAATTACAACTGCCTATGAATTTCTGTCACTTTTGAAACTTGTTTGCAAGAAGCACCATGATAGAAAAGAAGAAAATGGATGAGATGGTGATCAAACAGATAATTAAATACATTGGTAGGTTATGATCTCCCTCATGTGGAACTTCACTATTGGGATTGTCTATAATTTTCATGTAAGGATCAGAGAAGCCATCCATTAGAATAATTCTTAGGGTCACAGAGGCAGATCAAAGAGGATGCCCATTATTTCTAACTATCACAATATGAATGTTTGAAACTCTCAGATATTCACTGGCCTCATGGTTTCCACTTCCCCATTCTGAGTCCCCACAGTGAAGAGACTCGAATCTGTGGCCTTCAGCAATTTATAGGAAAGCCCAGAGTTCTGCCCTGAATCTCTGTCCACTGCCACCATTTTGGTGACTAGGTCCCCTGTCTCTGTTGCCTTGGGAACCAGATCATTTGATGGAGAAGTGCTGTTCTGAAGGGGGCAGAGGATGAAGGGGGCATTGTCATTTTCATCTGTGATAAGAACTCAAACCATCGTTACTGAGATCAGTGGAGGCAAGCCCTTGTCTACAGCCCTCACCATCACTTGGAAATTTTGTATATCCTCATAATCTATAGATCGAATAGCATACAAATTCTCAATTTCAGAGTTGATGGAGATGAAAGATGATGCTGGGCCATCCCTGATCTTCCCAGGCAAAAGCTAATAGGTCACTTTGACATTCTACTCTGCATCCAAATCAATTGCATGGATGAATCTAATGAACAGACCTGGAAATTGTTTTCTTGTAAGTGCAAATTATAAAAAGATTTTTCAAATACCAGAGAGTCATTGATATCTGAAATATGAATAGTAATAATTCTCATTGAAGTGAGTCTGGGAGAGCTTTGATCAGTGGCTGTAATGGTGATGTTATATTTTGTGCTGTCCCACTCTCACAGACACACAACACAGGTGTTAGGAGTCTTTATTAAGGCTTCCAAGCCTGAGTTAGTATTCCTCAGCAATTCCCTTTGCTAGCACCAGCCCACCCCCAATGAGTTCAACAGGCTACAGCGCAAAGACAAGGCAAGTCCACTAGGCAAAGGCAAGTCCCTAAGGCAAAGGCAAGTCCAGAGTTGAAGAGGCACAATCTGAAGTTCAAGGCAAGAATCACGACAGCTGAAGAACACACAGCAAGGAAACAGACATTGTTCCCAGCATCATTTCACTCCTCTTGCTGAGTTAAACAGTGACTTCTTGGTGCAGCCAGTCAAGAG
>QLTV01001461.1:201083-211632 GCA_003457575.1 Thermophis baileyi
CCAGCTGGGAAGGTTGCAGTTGGCCATCACATGACCCTGGTATGCTGCAACCATCATAAAATACATACCAGTTGCCAAGCACCCAAATTCTGATAATGTGACCGTAGGACGGCTGCGATGGTTATAAATATAAGTGTTCTGCCCCAGCGATGAGCTACCAATAATACGCACACACAAACTGCAAAACACTGTTATATAGGTCTCCTAATAACTTCTTAGGAGTCATTGAAAACAAAATAACCCCCCGCTGTTAATATACAGTCTTAACAGCTGGCCGGAGTCCAAGAGATAATGAGCAGGTCTTACTGTATCTGGCAATACTCCCAGAGCTAGGAATGCAGGAAACAAGACTCGTACTGGAACAAGAACCGAGCAGACTGGAATCACAAAGATCAAGAGTAATAATAAACATTGTTTCCTGCAAGGAGGCTAAGCGTGGTCAGGGCTTAAATAGTCTAAGGGTGTGGCCACTTAGCCTGCAGCTCTACTCTCGAGGAGTGAAGGCTTAAATAGTCTAAGGGTGTGGCCACTTAGCCTGCAGCTCTACTCTCGAGGAGACCTCCTCCTGAGTAGCCACTCTTGTCTTCTAGCAGCCCTGCGTGCCCAAGCATTGAGAAGAAGAGGCTCCTCCTCTTCTTCTTTGGCCCTGATGGGCTCCTCAGGAGGTACAGAAGGCCCTGGTTGATTCTCAGCCTCCTCACTCTCTGACTCGGGTGCCAGGTGCACGGGCCGATGGTACCGTGCCACAACCGCCTCATCATCCTCGGGATCCATGATCACCTGCACGGGATGCTGGCGGGCCACAACATGGGGATTCTCCAGTCATCCAGGTCATGGTTGTCCCAAAGATGCTTTTTTCAAGAGGCAACTGGACTTTCTTGGTTTCCAGAAAGTTCAGTTGTCTCTTGAAAAAGCACCTTTGGGATAGGAGTCTCTTGCATTGCTTCAGAGTGGCCAGGTCACATGATTGCTCAGTGATAGTAAGATTTTTAAAAAAATAGGAGGTAGGGGTGTGGGTCCTCCCTCCAATTCGTTTTAGTTTTCTCTCATGATAATAAAGCTTAGTAACATGGCACCAGGCTTGAAGTTTATTTAGATATCTGTGACATGTACTAATTTTATTGTGATCCTGACAAGCTTGGGAGGGCAGAGACTTGAACCTGGGTCCCCTATATACTTTGTTAATTTATCTCTTTAGCTCAGCATTTTGTAGCCCAAGTATGCCCACCCACTTTCTGGAGAGCTTAAATGACCTCTCTGCTAAAGAGTTTCACTTTATGAGCAAGAGTTGGCTGCTGATAGTTATCATTGCATTTTAACTATTTTAATTCCTGAAGGTGCTTTGGCACCCTGCCTGATTTGTAACTCCAGTTTGCATGTATTTCTAATCTAATGATTGGTATTTAGGGCAGCTTTTTGCAAGCAAACAAGCTTTTTGTATTTTTGTACAGGTAATCCTTGACTTACAACAGTTCATTCAAAGGTACAATGGCACTGAAAAAAGTGACTTATAACCATTTTTCACACTTATGACTGTTGCAGCATCCCCGAGAATCAGCAAGCAAAGAAGCTATTTGTAATCCTTGACTTACAACAGTTCATTTAGTGACCATTCAAAGTTACAATGGCACTGGAAAAAGTGACTTATGACCATTTTTCACACTTACAACCATTGCAGCATCCCCACGGTCACGTGATAAAAATTCAGATGGTTGACAACTGTCTCACATTTATGACGGTTGTAGTCTCCCAGGGTCTTGTGATCCCCTTTTGCAAACTTCTGACAAGCAAAGTCAATGGGGAGGCCAGATAGTAACAGCCATGTTACTAACTTAACTACTGCAGTGATTTACTTAACAAATGTGGCAAGAAAAGTTGTGAAATGGGGCAAAATTCACATAATAAATTTCTCACTTAGCAACATAAATTTTGGGCTCAATTGTGGCCGTAAGTCGAGGAGAGGAGAGGCCAGGCGTGACAAGGAATGGCTGGGAGGGGAGGGGAGGGGAGGGGTGAGGCAGGGCCAGGCGTGGTGAGGAGAGGCCGGGCAAGGCAGGGCACCCCTTGACATGAGTGATGTGGAGTTGGCCATGCCCACCCAGTTCACATGCCCACCCAGCCATACCTGTCATTAGGGCAGAGAACTGGGTATTCAATTATTTGAATCCCACCACTGCTTTGAGGATGAACGTATTCAAGCATCAAAAGATACAATGAATGATATATTACAGGGGAGAAAGATACCTCAAATATGGAAGGAAGCTAATATTGTGTTGTTACTAAAGGAGGGCCAAAGAATTACAGACCAATTTCATTATTAAATAAGGACTATAAACTCTTTGCTGCAATTTTGGCAGAAAGACTAAAGAAGATTTTACAAGCATATATCTATATATATATGAAGATCAATCTGGCTTCCTGCCAAAAAGACAACTAAGAGATAATGTGAGGACTGTATTGAATATTATTTAATATTCACAATATCATAATGAGAAACAGGCAGCTTTAATAATTTTAGATGCAGAGAAGGCCTTTGACAATTTAAATTGGGCTTTTATGTTTAAAGTGCTGGAAAAAATAGACTTTGGAGAGAACTTTATTCAAGGAGTCAAAACTGTCTACACATCCCAGAAAGCAAAAATTGTTATTAATGGTGATTTAATTAACTCATATGAAATTAAAAAGGGTACGAGACAAGGATGCCCTTTGTCTCCTTTACTGTTCATCTTAGTGTTGGAAGTTTTGAATAGAGATATAAGGCAAGATAAGAAAATAATGGGTATAACTATCAAGAGAGAATCCCAAAGGTGCTTTTTCAAGAGGCAACTGAACTTTCTGGTTTTTCTTTGAAGATGTTTCGCTTCTCATCCAAGAAGCTTCTTCAGCTCTGCATCGCTAAATGTCTATGGAGATTCTCAGTCATCCAGGTCATGGTTATCCCAAAGGTGCTTTTTCAAGAGGCAACTGGACTTTCTGGTTTCTCTTTGAAGACGTTTCACTTCTCATCCAAGAAGCTTCTTCAGCTCATCAAGAGAGATCAAGAGAGAAGTTTATAAATTGAGGGCATTTGCTGATGATAATATTTTTGCAAGACCCAAAAAATAATATAGAATATTTGTTGAGGAAATTAAATGAGTTTGAGGCTTTGGCGGGTTTTAAAACAAGCAAACAGAAAACAACATTGATATGTCATCTCAGGACCATGATACATTGACTAAAACGTCGGGTTTTAAGGTTGAGAAAAAGGTGAAATACTTGAGGGCTATGTTGACAAACACAAATATAAAATTGTTTCAAAATAATCATGTGCCTCTTTGGAATTATATTAAAAAGGACTTACAAAGTTGGGACAAATTGCATTCATCACTATTGGGTAGAATCTCTGTAATTAAGATGAATGTTTTGCCAAAGATGCTTTTTCTGTTCCAGACATTACCAATACTTGCAACTGATAATCCATTTAAACAATGGCAGAGGGACATTTCTAAGTTTATATGGCAAGGGGGGGAAACTAGAATTAGATACAAGTTAGTGAAAGATGCTAAGGAAAGAGGGGGCTTGGGTTTACCAGATTTGAAATTGTATTTTGGTGGATGCTGTCTGGCCTGATTAAAAGAGTGGGTAAACCTCCAGAACAAGAGACTACTTGATTTAGAGGGCCATGAATTAAGGTTTGGATGGCACTGTTATCTATGGTACGACAAAGTCCAAGTTAATGTTGAGTTTGGAATAAATGTATAATAAGGTTTTTTATGAAGTTGCCTCTTTGGGTGTCTCCCCAGGAAGCCTTTTTTAGAAAAGAAATGGTGGCGAAGCCAGACTGATGGACTTATGGTAAAATAATATCTTTCAACTCTTGTGATCCTACCCTAAAGTCGAGGGAAGAGCTAGAATCAGAAGGTTACATTTGCCATTGGTTCACATATCAATAATTAAAAGAAAGATTTAAACTAGATAAAAAGTTATGGATTTGATTTTGTTAAAAATGAATTTGAAATCTTACTGTGCAGCAGCAATGAACATATTATTGCTAAGGTTTATAAAATGTTACTGAAACTGAATTTGGAAAGTGAACATGTAAAACATTGTATGATTCAGTGGGCAAGAAACTTTGGATATAATGTGATGCTTGAACAATGGGAAAATATGTAGACGAAAGGTTTAAAATCCACATTAAACTATAATTAAAAGAAATTTTTTATAAGATGATATATTGTTGGTATTTAACACCAGATAAGTTATCTAGAACGTATAAAGGTATTTCAAAGGAATGTTGGAAATGTCACAGTATCATTTATGGTGGACATGTGATAAAGCAAAGAAATTTTGGAGTAAGATTCATATTTTAATACAGAAAATTCTTAAAATGAAGATGGAGATGAAGCCAGAGACTTTTCTTTTGGGTTTAATGGAAAAAGACTTGGAAAAAAATTTGGAACGTTGATCTTATATATGTTGACGGCAGCAAGACTACTGTATGCACAAAAATGGAAGGACACTTCGAATCCCACCATGGACGAATGGCTACAGAAGTTGATGGAGTTGGCAGAGATGGCTAAATTGACTGTTTTGATTAAAGAAAAGAATATAGGTACTTTTTTTGCTACATGGAGACCACTTCTGGACTTTGTGCTAGAGATGGGGAAAAAATGAAACTTTGATTTTGGGTTTTACTGATTAGACTGATTTGTTGTTATAGAAATGGCTAGTTTATATTATTTTGGAAAAGTAAAGAGTTGAGGTTTGATGTTAATGCTTTATTCTACTGCAACAGAGGGAGTTGGAAGTCAAGACTTTTTTTCCTTTTCTTCCTCCCCTCCTCACTTTTCTTTCCCCATTTCCTCCCCATTGTATCCTATTATTTGCTTTTTATTTTTGTATTTTATTCTATAATCTAATAAAAAATGTTTTTTTTAAAAAAAAGATGAAGTAACTTTTAAATGAACTGAGTAGTGCCTTCTGTTTTACAGAATAAAACTGATAAAATAAACAGTTATACATAGGTCAGTAGGACTCTTATCTGCATGCAGCTGTGTATGCGTAGTGAGTGGCTCTTGCCAAAACGGAAAGGGAAATGATAAAAAGGAGTCAGTTAGGGTATGACAGATTCATTCCATTATCTATAGGAAGAATGAACGTGTACAGAAGTTATAAAATGGATTTGCAAGAATATATTTTATATCTATTTCATATGTTGAATAGATATTTGTTTTCTTTATATTTAATCAAACCAATCAACTATATTTCATAGATTATACAGACTACAGGTCAAGGAATGTCATTAGTTATTATTATTATTTATTGAATTTATATTGCCGCCTATTCGCCCATGGCGACTCAAGGCGGCTTACAGAATATAAAAACCACATTTAAAAACAGTAAAACTGATAAAAATTCAAATAAATTAATGTAATAAAATCACCCCCACCCCCCACCTCCTGCCCCAACAACAGCCAATCACACGAGCCATTTAATGGGCTCCATCCCACTCTGGGTTCACCAGGCCCGCTGGCAGAACCCGGTCTTCAGCGCCTTCCGGCAGAGAATTAGAGTGGGGGCCATTCTAATCTCTGGGGGAATGATGTTCCAGAGAGAGGGAACCACCACAGAGAAGGCCCTTCTTCTGGGTCCCACCAGGTGTATCTCCCTTGGGGATGGGACCCGCAGCATTCCCTGCCTCCCCGCTCTGATGGGTCGGGTAGATGTGACCGGCAAGAGACGGTCTCTCAGATAACCTGGTCCCAAGCCATGAAGGGCTTTAAAGGTGACAACCAGCACCTTGAATTACACCCGGAAGCAAATCGGCAACCAATGCAGTTCCCGCAGGAGAGGTGATACATGTGCACACCGGGGTCTGTACAAAACCGTGCGGGCCACTGCATTTTGCACCAAGTGGAGCTTCCAGATGCTCTTCAAGGGCAGCCCCATGTACAGCGCATTGCAATAGTCAAGACAGGAAGTGACTAAGGCAGGAGTGACTGTGAGTAGGTATTGCCGGTCCAGGAAAGGGCATAACTGGCGCACATCTCGCAGTTGCGCGAAGGCCCTCCTGGCTGCGACCGTCACCTGCTCTTCGAGCAGGAGTTGTGAGTCCAGGAGAACCCCCCAGATTATGCATAGGGTCTGTTTGGGATAGTGCCACCCCATCCAAGACCAGAGTTGGCAATTCTCCCTGAGCCAACGAACCCCAAACCCAGAGCCACTCGGTCTTGCCAGGGTTTAGTTTCAACCCGTTGCTCCCCATCCAGCCCCTAACAGCCTCCAGGCACTGCGAGAGGGAGGACACGGCATCACTTAACTCACCACAGGCTGAGACATACAGCTGAGTATCATCAGCATATTGGTGATACCTCAGTCCATGGTGATGGATGATCTCACCCAGCGACTTCATATAAATGTTGAACAAGAGTGGAGAGAGTACCGAGCCCTGCAGCACCCCACAAAGCAGTGGGTGAGGGCTGGATCTCTCCCCTCCTATCACCACTGACTGAGAGTGGCCGCAGAGGAAGGAAGTGAACCAGGATAACACAAGGCCTCCCACTCCTATCCCCCAAAGCCTCTCCAGGAGAATACCATGGTTGATGGTATCGAAAGCCGCCAAGAGGTCAAGTAGAGCAAGGATGGATGCACTACCCCCATCCCGCTCCTGCCAGAGATCATCCAAAAGTGCGACCAATGCCGTTTCTGTCCCAAATCCAGGCCTGAATCCTGACTGGTAGGGGTCGAGATAATCCATTTCATCCAGAAACCTCTGGAGCTGCCGCGCAACCACCCTCTCAACAACCTTCCCCAAAAAGGGAAGGTTGGAGACAGGTCAGAAATTATCCAACCGGGTGGAGTCCAGCGATGGCTTCTTAAGAAGAGGGTGGACCACAGTCTCCTTAAAGTGCTTGGGCACTGCCCCCTCCTGTAGGGAAGCATTAATTCCAAGGTGGCGCAGTGGTTAGAGTGCAGCACTGCAGGCTACTTCAGCTGACTGCTAGCTGCAGTTCTTCAAATCTCACCGGCTCAAGGTTGACTCAGCCTTCCATCCTTCTGAGGTGGGTAAAATGAGGACCCAGATTGTTGGGGGCAATATGCTGACTCTGTGAACCGCTTAGAGAGGGCTGTAAAAGCACTATGAAGCGGTATATAAGTCTAAGTGCTATTGCTATTGCTATTGCTATTAATCACCGCCAGAGTCCACCTGCCTGTCACCTCCTGGGAAGCTTTCAAAGCCAGGAGGGACACGGGTCTAATACACAGGTGCTTGCGCACATACTCCCTAGGATCCTGTCCACTTCCTCGGGAGCAACAGGGTCAAACTGTTCCCAGATAACAGGGCAAGAACCTGCCTCATGGGCTTCCACCGGACCAGCAACCATGCTGGCATCTAACTGGGAATGAAGTCGAGTGATTTTGTCTTCCAGAAAATCCGCAAATTCCTCAGCTCATCCCTTCAGGTGGACCTCAATCTCCTCCTTCCCCAGGAGGAGGCAGCTCACCTTAAAGAGAGTCACTGGGAGATTATCTGCAGATGCAATTAGTGTGGAGAAGTATTTACACTTCGCCACACGAATTGCCACAAGGTAGGCCTCAGTAGCAGCTCTTACCCGTGTTCCGTTGAATTCATCCCCTGTCTTCCGCCAGCGGTGCTCTAGAGGTCTCCTCATGCGTTTCATCCCTCTCAGTTCCTCTGTATACCATGGGGCACAGAGAGGTCTATGGGTGAGGAGAGGTCGCATGGGTGTAATCTTATCCAGAGCCTCAGTCACCTTCCTATTCCAAACAGTGACTAAGAGCTCGGCTGGACTGCACAGTAGATCTGCAGTTATAACCCCCAGCTCCTTCTGGAACCCATCCGGGTCCATTAGTCGATGGGGGTGGACCAATCTAATAGGTCCTGCCTCCCTGCGGAGGGATACAGCTCTTGAGAAACTCATTGCCACCAGACTGTGATCCGACCATGACAAGGGGACCAAGGACAGGTCCACCAATTCCAGGTCACAGTTTGGGTGTAAAATTCAGAATAAGAGAATAATAGAATTGGAAGGGAGCTTGGACGTCTTCTATTCCAACCCCCTGCTCAAGCAGGAGACCCTATACCATTTCAGGCAAATGACTGTCCAATCTCTATTTAAAAGCCCCCAGAGATGGAGCATTTACAACTTCTGAAGACAAGCCATTCCACTGGTTTATTGTTTCTTACCATCAGGAAATTAGTTCTAGGTTGCTTAGTTTCCATCCATTGCTTCTTGTCTTGCCTTCTGGTGCTTTGGAAAATAGGTTGATCACATGTTCTTTGTGACAGCCCCTCAAATATTTGAACACTGCTATCATGTCACCTCTATCGCCTTTTTTCACTAGACATACCCAATTCCTGCAACTGTTCTTCATATGTTTTAGCCTCCAGACCCTAATCATCTTTTGTTCCTCTTCTCTGTACTTTTTTACAGTCTCAACATCTTTTTTATATATATAATATGGTGACCAAAACTGGATGCAGTATTCCAAATGTAGTCTTACCTCACCCTTATAAAGTGGTACAATACTTCATGTGGTCTTGATTCTATCCCTCTGTTACTGCAGCCTAAGATTGCATTGTCTTTTTTGGTGGCTGCACCACACTGTTGTTTCATATTTAAGTGATTGTTCACTAGGACTCCAAGATCCCGCTCGCAGTTTCTGCTGTTGACCCAAATTTCATCTACCTGTACTGTACGTTTAGGTTTTTTTGCCTAAGTGTAAAATCTTACTTTTCTTTACCTTGCAGACAGCTGGTCATTTGCATCTGTCAGAGTAATGATGATTTAATAGCTTCCAGCTGATGGAAAGCTGATGCAACTGTAAAGCTGATGCAACTGTAAAGCTGATGCAATGTAAGGCTGATGCAATGAAGATGAATCAGCATTGGTATTGCCAGTTTTAGACTATGGTGGGGTCCACAAAGTTTTTTACCCCTTTAAGAGGTAGTTATATAAAGTAGCCAGGAGAGGGCGTATTTTCTCTCCTCGTGTATTCTCATTCTCTCCTTGTGTTCGGTATCCATTGCTGTATTCTCCGTGTAAGAGTTAAGAAGATTGATTGCTTGTCAGGTATTTGCCTACCACGTATATGTCTGTATATATCTTGTATATAAACCACTGTTAATGTCTAAGGCTCTGTGTGCTGTATTTTGCTCCTGGGTTGTCTCCTAATAGTAGTCACACTGCAAACGCTCTGACAGCATCCTTTTAGAGCACGGGTGTCAAACTCGCCGTGTCACATTGCTGTCACATGCCGTTTCTTGACATTTTCCCCATTCGCGAAGCTGGGGTGGGTGTGGCACATGGGTGTGGCACGTGACACATCTGGCCCACGGAAATCCATTCCTACTCTTACACCATTCAAAGGGTGTTCATCCCAAATTCTATAGGGACAACCATGACCTGGATGACTGAGAATCTCTACAGACTTTTAGCTATACAATTTGGGATGAACACCCTTTGAATGGTGTGGGAGTAGGAATGGATTTCCAGAGAAAATATTGCAGACTATAGGAACCAGAAGCACTACTCAGGTTTCCCTGAGGACACAGATAAACCTCCAAGTGCTTCAGATTAGATTAGATTAACAGAGTTGGAAGGGACATTGTAGATCATCTAGTCCAATCCCACACCCAAGAAGGGGATCCTACACCATTTCTGACAAATGGTGACAAATTCTCTTCTTCAAAGCCTCCAGTGATGAAGCTCCCACAACTTCCAAAGGCAAGCTGTTCCATTGGTTGATTGTTCTCACTGTCAGAAAATTTCTCCTTATTTCTAGGTTGACTCTCTCCTTGATCAGTTTCCATCCATCATTCCTTGTCTGGCCTTAGAAAATAGCATGACCCCTTCCTCTGAGGCAGCCCTACAAATATTGGAACACTGCTATCATGTCTTCCCTGGTCCTTGTCTTCACTAGACTAGCCATGCCCAGTTCCTGTAACCATTCTTCATATAATGATAGGATAACCAATTATAACTTTAAAAAAGCCAACTATGATAACATAGACACTGACCTCTCATCTCTTGATTGGCAAATACTATTCTCTGGCTGTAATACTATCGAAGACTACTACAATATCTTTTTGCTCGAAATCAAAAGAGTCATTAAACTATATGTACCACTAATAACCACCAAAACCAAGAAAAACAAATTACTCATAAAAATAAGGAAGCTCCAATCCAAAAAAAGATAAAGATCCCTTTTTCAAAAAAAAAAAATAGACACTGACCTCTCATCTCTTGATTGGCAAATACTATTCTCTGGCTGTAATACTATCGAAGACTACTACAATATCTTTTTGCTCGAAATCAAAAGAGTCATTAAACTATATGTACCACTAATAACCACCAAAACCAAGAAAAACAAATTACTCATAAAAATAAGGAAGCTTCAATCCAAAAAAAGATCTCTTTGGCGAAAAAATAAAACTGGCTGCATTGCTAACTTTAAAAGCCGCTACAAAAATCTATGCCACCAAATAAAGACTGAATGCACCAATTATCACATTAATCAAGAAGAAAACCTTCTACGCACGAAATCC